>JAANDH010001968.1:0-11796 GCA_011799765.1 Nymphaea thermarum | reverse complement strand
ACATAAGCACCTTTAAGTGTTGAAATAGTCTATGCCTCTTGGCCTATTAGTTTTATTGCTTGATTTTTAATGAAATATTTGCAGTTTATCGTTCAAGTTTGAAGAAAATGTTACAAATAGATTCAACTTGGAAACTTTGAACTAAAAAATGTCACGGTGAGAAGGAGAAAAAAGAGGAAAAATTTGAGATGCAGTTATTTCATGAAAGTTTATGCAGCCTGTCTAGCAAGAGCGAAACAACATCTAGTTGCAACTCATAATAGTGTTGAACCATCTAATGATGTGCAATTTTTCAAGAGATTCCTACAAACAAAAATCTAGATTTAAAGAACAAATGAAATGGAGTATCAAAGTGGTTAGAGATGAAGGTTTTTGCGAATGAGCAATGATCAATAGCAATTTTACATCTCTATCTATAGTAAAGTTAGAGCTTCAAAAGGCTGCTTTGATTCATTCATAAATTAAGAAGTCCGACACACAACCATCAATAGTGTCTTCAAAAAGAAACAAAGAAAAATTTTGCTATGTTGTAGGGACTTTTTTTTGTGCAAATGACTTACCATTCAACTTATGCAATAGTCAATATTTTACATTGAAGGAAGATACTTAAGATGTTGGTCCATGACTTAAGCTATCAAGTTACTATGAGACAAGACTCGGATCCTAAATGAAGAAGTGGATAATGTTCAAAGCAAGTTAGAAAAATACAAGAAAATATGGATGAAAACTGGTTGTAAGCTAATAATAAATTATTGAATTAATGATAAAAGCATAAACTTGATTTTCTTGTAATAACCTTTATAATCCCACTCCATAAAATCATGTGACATCAATAGATTGAAGTGGAAATTTAAGAATTTGACAAAGTCATTCATATAAGTAGCTAAAGAAATAGGGATGCAACATATAGGAACGATAATAAAAACAAGTTAAATACATAATTCCACATTTATTCTTCATTTAAGTACTTGTTATTCTAGTTTTTGTTTTTCATTTTTTACATTTTTTGGGGATATTACATGCTTCACAATTTTGGTCCTAAAGCTTTCACTTCATGAATGAAGTGCTTTGCTTTGCCACATTATATGTATTTAACAAAACATTGCCTAACACTCATTAGGAAGAGAATGTGATGCAATTTGAGCGATCTTTAGCAAAAAAAGGAACAAACTTAGACTTGATGCATATTGGATGGCAAGGCAATCAATCAATTGATTTTGAGTTAGATATAATTTTAGATCATCTAGTTTTGTTTTGTTTTGTTTTTTTTTGTCAAAACCCTAGTTCATGTCCATAATGCAAAGATACATGTTTTGGAATCCACGTTCATCTAACATGATCTAGGTAGTCCAAATATCTGCAATTGGATCTAGATCCATTGATCAACCTTTTTTGTTCATAACTTAAAGAGACAGAGACAATTTTGTATAATAATGCAACAAAGGCTTAGTTTTGTTTTTGTTTTTTTTTTGTCAGAACCCTAGTTCATGTCCTGAATGCAAAGATACATGATTTGGAATCCACATTCATCTAACATGATCTAGGTAGTCCAAATATCTGCAATTGGATCTAGATCCATTAATCAACCTTTTTTGTCCATAATTTAAAGAGACATAGAGATAATTTTGTAGAATTATGCAACAAAGGCTTTGTTTTATTTTGTTTTTTCCCCGTCATAACCCTAGTTCATGTCCATCAAGCAACGATACCTGATTTGGAATCCACATTCATCTAACATGATCTAGGTAGTCCAAATCTCTGTAATTGGATCTAGATCCATTGACCAACCTTTTTTTCTCCATAATTTAAGGAGACGTATGGACAATTTTTTTTAATAGTCGTAGGGATTATGCAACAAAACCTTTTTGGTTAATTTCCCTTTTTGTTGTTCTACGGCTACCTTCTTTCTCATTGTTTCCCTTCAGCATTTGTTGTCCTTGCACTTTTTTTTATACCTTTCAAAATTTTAGTGACAACAACAATTTTAAAGCATTGTGTTGCGCCACTATTTCGGTCATAAAACTTGTAGTACACTTGACGTTACAATAAGGAACTAATGTCACGCTTGCAATTAAGATAATTATGTAAATATCCAAGTTTATTGGTGAATAGGGATTCACTATTTTCAACTTGTGTTTATGCCTTAGCAAATATCGTGGATGGAGTTATTGATGGGTTCATATTTTAATATATTTAACATGTATCAAAGTCATAGCCTACAATTACCAATGATATATGTGCATGTTTCGAGGGGTGTAGCATAACTGATCGGCTTGAGAGGCGTGTAGAAACACGTCCCTAGTTTGATTCATATGGATGCTATTCTTCAAAACTGCAAACAACGAGATGCACACGACACATAAGTTAAATGGTATCTCATACGACCACCCAAGTCCTAAAACATCCTTAAAGCCTTGAGTGTGGGCACTATGGGTAGGGGTGAACACGAACCGAGTTGAGCCCGAGATCAGTCAGCTCGAGCTCGGCTCGACCAATGAAACCTCGAGCTAGAGAACAACTCGATGGAAGCAGCTTGAGCTTGACATGACAACTACATGTTGAGCTTGAGCTCAACTTGATTTAGGCTCGACAAACTTGTTTGAATATAATTGATATTCATTGTTACGTGTTGAGCTCAAACTCGACTCGATTAAGGCTCGACAAACTCGATTAAGGCTCGAGCTTGAATCGGCCATCATGTGTTGAACTCGAACTCAACTAGATTATTTGAACGAGTCAATTCATGAACTCAAGCTCGACTCGTTAAGCAAATGACTCGGCTTGAACTCATTGACAAGCCGAGCTCGATTAATTGTTCACCCCTACCTACTAGGAAGGGGGTGGGGGGCTTCACCTCTCACATTCCACCAATGATGTATGTGTATAGTTTATGCGCCACCCAATCTCCCTGTATTCATTGCTAGATCCGTGGACTGGTAAATGTGCTAACCTAAACTGGCTCTTACCCTTGTCCATCCGTGGGCCATTCATCACAATGTCACTTTCAAGGACGGATTTCCCTATGTAAAAGCATTGTCAGATCTGACGTTCAAGCAAGTAAGCCACGGATATTTGTCGACGCAAAAGCACTGGCAGAACTAACGTTGTAGTAAGTACAATATTGGCACCCCAAATATGCGTAAGTATACTTTCAGAGATTGTCTGGCTTTTGCTCCAAATTGCCTTGAAGCGGCTGCATGTTTTTCAGTTTTACCAAAGTGCCTTCCACAAAAAAATCGTGTTTTTTGGGGGCTTCTTGAACATGGTTCAAGACATATGCGGCGTAGAAGGAAAGCAAAACATTTAATTTTTATAAAATAATCAAAATATTAGTTCTTATAATTACTTTTTTTTTTACGATTTTTTCATCAGTTGTACTTTTCAACAAAAATGAGGTCGTCAATACTTTGTAAAGAATAAACTTCGGCCGACCGCTGCCGCGGGTCTCAACCTCCGGACTTCCTTCCTTGGATCAGGACCCGTCCGAACCGATCCACTTAATTAGACTCTTCGAGTCAAGTGGGTCCCACCAAGCCCCTCCCAAAACCCAAATTTGAAACCCGCCAGGTTGGAGGAAGGAGAGGGCCGTTGGATGCGGATAAAGAAAAGTAGACCGTCCGATCGGGTCAGGGGCGGTGGGTCCCATCAACCGAAGAAGATGCCTGCAGAACCCGCCCAGTGGGAAGACTAAAAACCATTTCGAAATGCCGTTTGAAGTCCGCCCATAAATGGCTCAAAACCTGGCGCGCGAGGGAGGGAAAATTTTTGGGGGGAAACCAAAAAGGAGAAGTAGAAAAAAGAGAGGGAGGCAACGCTCGTCACTGGAAATTAGGGCAAATTGAGAGAAGGAGAATCGGACGGACGATCTCGGAATTCGTCTCAGATCTCTTGGTAAGACTTTCTTCTCGCTTTCTTCCGTCTCGCTGAGGCGCTTTTCATAATTCTTAGATTTTCTCACTTCATTTCGTATGCCCTAAAGTTTATTCTTTTTGTTTTTCATCATTTTTCTGCATATTTGAATGGTTTTCTTTAGATTTTGTAAATTTTTCTTTTTTTTTTCCTATTCCATCTTGGGAGCTGTTCTGGTTAGATTTTGCGAGGTGTATCGTGAATCTGATAGGAAAACATAGTAAATTTTCCTTTTAGTTCGATTTCCCCGAGTAATTAATACAGGTTTTTCACGTCTTCCTCCTATCTTATCTCTCTCTCTCCCTCTCTCTACATCTCTGTGTGTAAAATTTTGTTTCTGTAGGTTCTGTCATTCTTCTATGCGTTCTGTTCCTTTATGACAATCATTTGTGCAGCGCTGAAGGTATACGCGTGAGCCAGGAACTTCTAGTTTGACGGGGAAAGAAGTGTATGTAATTAGCTTGCCCAGTGCAAGTTGTTTCATGTAATTAGATAGTTTACATAGCTCTTTCATAGCGATGGTGTGCTTTATTCGTCTAGTCATTCTTACCTTCGTTCTTCGCATAGTGTCTGCTTTTATTTGATCCATAGACGATCTCTCAAAATCTTCTGTTCATTATCAAAATTTGACCTTTCGTACGGTAGTTTTGGATATTCTTGCCACAGAAAAAATGAATTCGTACTATGTTTGTCAAATGCTGTTTGTTCTCTTTTTAAATGTAGACTTCTAGCTTCTCGTTCAGCAGTTGACTTATGTAAGCTATCCTAGTAGTTTAAAATAATTGCACGACCTTCTGCCATAATTAGTTTGTAGTTTGTACTTGAATCTTCCCTTTTGTTGTTTGGTTGTCCTTGCATGTATGGTTGAGCTATTAGCTTGTTCTCTTTTTATGATTTTTCTTTCATTCATGTTTGTCTTTTTAGTTTGTTTTCAGATACATTGTGTTATTGAATGTAACGTCGTTACTTCTCTTTCCATGTTTTTGGTGGGAACTTGTAGATTTAGTTCCTTAAATATATCAAAATTTAGAAAATTTCAGTACATATTATGCATTTTTTCAGTTTCCATATATATGTTCTGGTGAGGGAAATGTAATTTTAGTTCCTTGAGTCTGTTGAACTTAAAAAGAACTCCAGTGCATATTCTGTGTTATTTTTGAATCTGTTGAACTTAAAGAGAACTCTAGTGCATATTCTGCATTCTCTTTTAGAGGTTTCAGTCTTGTATGGAAATTTCTATTTTTAGTCAGAGTTTAATCTTTCCTTTTTTTTTTTTGGTTATTTGGTGTTAGGGGATTGAAGCAGTTGGGTTGGCTAGGAACGACTCCCCAATTGTGGTTCTATTTTCTTTTGGAGTTTAGTTGCTTAAGAGATTTAAGATGGCAGAGAAAGAGAAGGAGAAGGATGAGGAGGTTGCAGAGGTTTCATCCAATGGTGATGTTATGAAAGAAGAGAAAAATGTCATGGTCTTAGAGAAGCCCGAAGAATGCGGTAAGAAAGAGGTGGCTGATGAAGAAAGCAAGGAAATAGTGAAAGATGTGAAGGAGGGAGAAGAGGAGACAAATGAGGCAGTTGAAAATGATCAGAATGGAAAGGAGGGCAATGATAAGGAAAATGTAGAGGAGGAGGATAAAGAGAAGAAGGAAACAAAGAAACGTAGGCGAGGTGTTTCTAAATCCAAGGAAAAGGACAAAAAAGAGAAAGAGAAGGACATCAAAGACACAAAGAAGGAAATAAAGGCCAAGGGGGTTAGGAAGAGGAAAGAACCTGGTACACCTGCAGCTGCTACCATTGGACGTCCAACCAGGGAAAGAAAATCAGTTGAGCGGTTTGTCATCTCCAGTGAAAAGGAGTTATCAAAGGAGTTATTGATTGAGAAGGTTTTCTATTTTTATTAAATTTTTTATTATTTCTTGTGTTTATTTTTCTTCAAATTTCACTCTTTCTGTTGATGTTGTAAACAATCATATCTCATTTGTGATCCTCTTTCTGTGTTTATTTTTATCGAAGGGCCATGGAACTCAACTGAAAGACATACCAAACGGTGTGTATTTTATGCTCTTTCCTGTTATGCTTAGTTTTTCATTTGAACTCCAAAGCTCTGAATATTGTTCTATGTGGTTACTTTAGGTTTCCATGTTATATGTTATTTTGCCCTTATATCAGATGCTTATCATGTTACTTTTTCACTTGGGTTTTGGCTCCTGTATCAGCATTCACATCTGACGTCATAAACAGATTGATAGTCAGGAGTGTTGAGTACCTGCATGGAACTTTGGGACAATACATGTTCATATCTGTCTTTGAACATTGGGATAATATGCGTTCATCTATCTTTTTTTAGATTTGAATTTTATAGTTACAAACTTACAATAATATAATATAAACAAAGATAACACAATCATATATATAGAAACAGTCTCCCCTTATGCCAAGTTATTGGTGTAAAGGGAGTACGATTGTAAGGGGAGGTGCTGTCGTCTCTTGTTGATCGGGTTCATTTTCAAGCGGAGCCATGTTTGGTACTTTCAAAAATAATTTAATTTTAGGTTTTATCTGAAGATGGAACCAATGCCATTAAGTGCACAATTTGACACTTAATCAGTTATCACTTGAGCAGATAGTCAGGTATTAATCTTACATAAAAAGTTACATTTTTTAAACTAAAAAAATAAAATACTAAAAAGTACTGGTGTGAATTTGAGTTGACAATTGCATCCATTATGCTTTTTTGGGTGGACATGATAAATTTATCTATGGTATGATCCCACATGTTAATGTTAGGATGCATTGTTATACAAGTGCATTATGATGCAAATGTGAACCACCATCCTGTTAGCCAATTACATGTATCTTAAACCTGTTGTGTCCATCCTTTAAATGTTTGTAGTTCTTTTGAACATGTACACTAATATCACTCTGCAGGACCATCATGTTTTTCTCAAGTCTAAATCAGAGATCTGTGGTAAACTTCAAAGCATAGCCACAAATATCGTTATCGGGTTTTTATTAGCTAGGTTTTTCTTGGGTTTTTTTTTGGCAAAGTTGTTTTTTTAGGAAGATCTCAGGGTTTTTAAAATAAATAAAAAAGTTTGGTAAAAATACAAGAAATGAAAAACTAATAAAGACATAAAAAAAGGTCTAGTTAAAATGATAAAGTCATAAGTATTGTATTGCATTTAGGAGGTCACATTAAATACCTAAAGCGAGCTGAAATAAAACAATGAAATAAAAAATTGAAAAAAATAAAAAAAATAAATAAAATAAAAATAGATGAAAAAATCATGAAAAAGTGTGATGTCCTGTTTTTATCGTTTTCTTCATTTTTTTTGCTAATATTGCGATATTTTTGAAAAATATCGAGATATTTGTTGCTATGATATAAAGAATCTTTGAAATGATAAAATTGCAAGTTTATAGTTATAGTTATACATAAGTTCCCCGACCTTTAATGAAAAATCAAACTCACATGCACAAACTGGTTTCAAATTGATGTGTTCTAAGACTCAGCCACACACTACTCTTAAGAGTGTTGATGAGGCGCTCTTGATTAAGTTTTTAATCCTGAAACAAAAAAAGGTCCAAATCTTCTGAAGTTTCCAATGATACTGTATAATATACTATGCGCTGTAAACATAAGCGCAAACATTCCAGATATTCTAACAGTGTCCCGGTATTATTGCCATTTTGAAACCGATCATTCATATTGGCAAATTCTCCCAATAATTTACATTTATTCTTAAGATGTTCCTGGTATTTTTTTTGTCTTCTGTAAAAAGTTTCTTGTTTGACATTTAAGGGTTTGTTTGTTTTTTTTTAAATATTTTTGCTAGAAAGGTTAGGAAAATTATTATCTTAAATATCTTCATTAAGTTTTTTTAATAGTTAAATCACCCATGAGAAAGTTCTGGTATTGTATACAAGTCACAGAATCTTTTATTTGGAATTTGTAGATATTAATGGAGACAAGAATCTTCATTAAGTTTTAATAGTTTTAAATATCTTCATTAAGTTTTCTTATATTCCTTATATTCTTAAGTTTTATTAGTTTTAAATTTTCTCATTATTTTACCAAGAAAATCTACATCAGAAGACCTGTAGAACCAGGAAATTGCAGGGACTGATGTTGGTGTGTTTGGTTGGAAGTCTTATATTGATTTCTTGAGAGGAACAACTCATAATTAGTTATTCACCCATGAGAAAGTTCTGGTATCCATTACAAGTCACAGAATCTCTGATGTGGAATTTATAGAAAGTAATGGAGAAAAGAATTTTCTCTGTCCAGATATTCAAGGATAAAGTCAAGGATGAAGTCTTATTGGAACTTGGAAGGTAAAGAAGCCCCTAGGCCCTAGGTAAAGTGTAAGCCTTTTTGTAAAGACAGCCTAAAAGTTATTGACATACTCTAAAACTCTGGTAAATAAACTGTTTTAAGGGTTTCCATGTGATAGTAAATTCTTTAAAACATTGTGAAAGACTGATTGGAGAAAAAAACTCAATATGAAGAACTCAGCTATGTCACACTGGTGCAGGTGCAGCTGCGGCAATTTAAAAAAAATCTAGGTGCAGTTGCAGCGAGGGTGTGTGTGTGTGTAGATATTAATTAACTGATAACTACTCTTATTTATCTATATCTGCATTTTAGTCATTACTACTATATTGTGAATAACTTTTAAAATGAAGTCTGGGCATCTTTACTTTTCTAAAGCCTTCTTTTAAAACGATGACACCAGGGTGTTGTCTTTAATAAAGAGATGATACCACAAAAGTATCTTCTCCCTCAAACAGAGAGAGAGAGAGAGAGAGAGAGAGAGAGAGAGAGAGAGAGAGAGAGAGAGAGAGAGAGAGAGACTTGCGAATGGAAAAAGGGGGGAGACTAGAGAAACTTAAGTGACAAATCATCATTGAGGAGCTTGCTGGAGGGGACATCCATAGAGGCAATGTTGTAAAAGCGTATCGTAAGCTGTATCGGTCGGGCTTTAAGATACGCCGTATCGTAAAAGATCGTATCGTATTGTAACCGTATCATATTTTAAATAATAATAATAAATAATAAATCAGGAAAAATTGAAAAAAATCAAAAAATTCATAAAAAATCAGTAAAAATAAAAAATAATAAGTTCATAAAAAACATGTTTTAGATAATGATAGACTTATTATTGTTATAAAGTTACTTGTTCATCATTCATAGACATCAAAATTCATAGACAATATCATTTTACAAACTACAAAGCATAAGCCATAAAGTGATGAAACATTCAACAACCATCGATTCATCATTCATAAGTCGTTCGATACATATAAAATGAAAGCACTCTTGACTTGACTCTCATTCATGTTCATAATCTTCATCTCCATCTTCTTCTTCATCTTCATCGTCAAGAATTTGAAGCTTCTCACCAACATATTCACCACCAGCAGACTCTCTTTCATCAACAAATCCTTCAGCTTCAACTTCAAGGTTGAAGCATTGAAGATCATCATCAAATATTGTAGCTGGTTCTTCCTCAATCCATGGCTCTAGATCGTCAAAGTTTTTCAAGTTAATAGGATCGAACTGAGATGTGTGCTTTCTTGCTGATGTTTTTTGTAATTCTCTATGTTAAAATAAGAGAAAGCTTGTTAATATGTAATTACATTACATATTTGATATAAATATATTGTACAAAAAATGTAAATATTAAGTCATACTACCTTTGTTTCAACCTCATATTATATCGAACAAAGACAAGGTCATTCAACTTTTTATGTTTGAGTCTATTCCTTTTTTTGCTATGGATATGTTGGAACATACTCCAGTTCCTTTCACATCCATTAGCATTGCATGTCTGACTAAGGACTTTGATTGCAAAACGTGTTAGGTTTGGACAATCAAACCCAAACCCAATGTGTAAAAAGCGTATCGTAAGGTGTATCGTTCGGGCTTTAAGATACGCCGTATCGTAATGTATCGTAACGTATCGTAAATTTTTTTAAAAAATTATTAATAAATCAGAAAATTTAAAAAAATCGAAAAAATTATAAAAAATCAGAAAAAATTAAAAATAACAAATTCTTCATAGAAAACATGCTTGAGCTAATGATAGACTTATTATTGACATAAACTTACGCGTTCATCATTCATACACATCAAAATTGAAAATTCATAACAATATCATTCAAGTTTCAAGAAAGCATAAGCCATAAAGTGATAAACATTNACTTAATATATTGTACAAAAAATGTAAACATTAAGCTATATTACCTTTGTTTCAACCTCATATTATATCGAACAAAAACAAGGTCATTCAACCTTTTATGTTCGAGCCTATTCCTTTTTTTGCTATGGATATGTTGGAATACACTCCAGTTCCTTTCGCATCCACTAGCACTGCATGTCTGGTTGAGGACTTTGATTGCTAAACGTGCTAGGTTTGGAGCATCAAACCCATACCTATTCCACCACAAATCTAAACAAAAATATAACAAATCAATATGAAAGTTTTAAAAGAATCAAATGTAACAAATGCAAAGTAAATTAAAAATTTCTATGTATTTACCTGGACGCAATGTTGTCCTGGCTCGAACGGCAACAGGTAGTCCCATGTTCCGAAAACAAGAATCATACAGATCCAACTCTTTATGCACATCATCTTGTTCTTTAGAATCTGTCACTAACACGCCAATACAATCTAACAAACCATGCATGACTTCTCTGTCCTTCTTATATGTAGGAGAAAATCTAATTGCAGGATTTAGATAATAAGCTGCTGCATGAAGAGGTTGATGAAGCTGTCCAGTCCATCTTTTATCTATAATCTTCCATGTGGGCATATATAACTTTTTCTTTGCCTTTAAGTTGTCTCTAATTGCCTCTTTTGCTTTGTCCATAGCCTCATATAAGTACCCTATGGAAGGTCTATCCTCGCTGTCAGCTAACCTGAGGACTTTCACTAATGGAACACAAATCTTCAATAACTTCACACATGATTCCCAAAATACATTATTGAATACAATATCCACAACTAAAGAAGCATTTCTTTTACGAGCATGTGGATATGCAACCCATTCTTCACTAGCAAACATCTGTCTCAAAGGAGTTCTTTGTTTCACCACACTCTGCGCAGTCAACACATTTGTGGCAAATCTAGTTTGTGCAGGTCGTATTAATTCAACTCCTTTTGTAAATTTTCTCATCAAGCTCAATACATATGCATGATTATAGATAAATTTTGTTACCTCCTGACATTGGTCAATGGCTGATTTCATATCAAGCATCTCATTAAGATCTTGAAGCATGAGATTAACACAATGAGTGACACATGGACTCCAATAAAATGTTCTATACTTTTGAAATAACAAATCTCCTGCAGCTTTATAATTTGCAGCATTATCTGTAATAAACTGTACAATGTTTGCAGGCCCAACTTCTTGTACGACATTATCAAAAACATTGAACAAAATCTCAGCAGTCTTAGGAACATCAGACAAGTCAAGAGATTTCAAGAACATTGTACCTTTAGGGCAATAAACAAGAAAATTTACAAGTGTTCTTGACCTTGTATCTGTTCATCCATCTGACATAATGGAGCAACCTGTTTCCTGCCAACATAATCTCAACTCATCGCAATGTTCAGACACTTCTTTGACTGTATCATGAAGAATTTTGCCCCTCAACTGATGATATGATGACATTTTGAATCCGGGGTCTATAGAAGCAATTGCATCTGCCATGGCTTGGAATTGAAAAGAATTAGCTGCATTAAATGGAATACATGCATCGTAAAACCATTTCCCTACCTGCTTTTGTGCATGATATAGCATATCTTTAGATGTCATAGCAGCACGGATCTGTGGCTGACCACCTGGGCTGGTATATGCAGGGAAAAAACTCTTAATAGAGCCAAC
>JAANDH010001967.1:0-21945 GCA_011799765.1 Nymphaea thermarum | reverse complement strand
GATCGATCTGCTTTAGTTGGATACGAGGCAAAGGCTGACTGGCCAGATCCCTTTCATCAGAAGCTGATAACTCGGCTGTAACTGAAGAGAGAGTTTCTTCTGCACTAGTTTGATGTGGAACATCTTGCAGCTGCTTGACTGAAGCCAAAAGAGGGGAAGAGACCAGCGAAGTCTGCTGCTGATGCATTTCGTGAGCACTCTTGTTGGCGTGCTTTTTCTTGAACTCTTGACGTTTCTGGTGAATCACATGAACATTGTGCTGGGCGCTCAGGTTGAGAATTCCAGTGGAGGGGAACATTGACATGAAGTTCTTGGAAGGGACCCAGCTCATCAGTTTCTGGGGCTTCATTGGAGAGGGCATGAGTCTGCTATGAAGGTGGCGAAGGTTGAGGTGAGCCTCTGGGCCATAGAGCCTCAGCGCAGCCTCGTCGTAGGCCATGGCGGCCTCCTCAGCCGTGGCAAAGGAGCCCAACCAGAGCCTCGTCCGCTTCTTGGGCTCCCTGATCTCAGCGACCCATTTGCCCCACGTCCTTTGCCTCACTACCCTGTACTCACAGGTAGAGTTCTGGGGTCCTCCCTTCCCCCTGGTAGGCCCCTTCTCCATGATTTTATTGGAGATTTCTTGAAATTCTCCATGTGGGTAGTCGCTAGAAAGCCTGTAACTATCTTTCTCTGGTTTCCTTTTTCGTTTTAGGGTGGTGGTGGGATTGGATAATGGAGACAGCGCTTTGGTCGATGGCCCCTTTTGCATGAAGGAGACGCTCCATATGTAGTGTGAGGATGGAGTGGCTGTTTAATGCAATCACGTTAGCTAGGGAGTGAAGCCTACCCATGTGACTGTTGTTTTTCTGTTTTGTGGAAAATTTTCGAAAGGGAAAAATCAGTAGAATAAAAGGAATGATCTTTTCCTGTCATTTCATCCATGTTTGTTTTTTAGGTCATTGCTTGAAGAGAAGGTCAAAATTCAAAAAGTTTCTGTGTTAGCATGAACTTAGACATTGACCTCCACCAAATTTACCTTACTGTCCTTCCTTCATAGCTTCAACAAGGATTATCAGATTTACCCTCTTGCCCTTCCTTCATAGTTTCAATGGGAAAACTATGTGTCGGTTACTATCAAATATCAACTATGCTAATAAAGGTTTCGAAAAAGTATCTAACGTTTCTAATTATTTGAAAGTCTTTTTACTATTTTTTTGGAACAAGACATTAAGATTAGGCTCATAATAATAAAGGTCAAAGCACCATAGAGGATTCCAAAGTGCGCCTCTATGTCAACTTCCTGTGTTGGAGCTCTTGTTAGCAAGTATAAACAGCTAGCTAGCTACATTGGTTGCACCAAGGAACTAATTAAACCAGTGAGGTCAAAGAACCATAGAGGATTCCAAAGCGCGCCTCTATGTCAACTTCCTGTGTTGGAGCTCTTGTTTCAGTAATTAAAGACAAAAGGTGAAAAAAAAATATAATAACAGCACCGGCAGGGAATGGTTAAACTTTTGGTGCCCTGAATTCGTAACATGATATTTTTTTCAAAAAAGAAAAACAGAAACTTAATTACATTGTTCACTCCATTTGGTAAGAGGGATTTTGTATCACATCACAAGGAAATCATCCTTGAGGTAGGAACTAAGAACATCAAGATTTAGTCGCAGACATCTCTCTGGAGTTTTTGAAATTTTAGGATTGTCGAACTTTTTTATGCGGTATATAGTATAATATCATATAATATAATATAATATAATTATTCAGTTTGATACAGCCGTCTCAAAATCTTATCAAGCGAGAGACATTTCAATGTGGGTTGGATGTCAGTCCGGTCTTGTCCTGACCTGCAACATGAGGAAAATACTAAAAATGCTTATCGTTATCAAAAGCCAAAAACAATCAATACGGACAAATGGGGCTCCTTGTCCAAGCAAAAGTGCTACCCCATCCTCCGCTAGAGTCAAGCATCGACGGGACTTCTCCATTCTGGCAACGGGGCAGGGGTGCTGACTAGAATCAAGATCGATCTCTCTCTCTCTCTCTCTCTCTTTATATATATATATATATATATATATATATATATATATATACACACATACTTGCTGAATGAAAATGACAATCTTATAGAAGCATTAATCAAATATTTCCTTATCATACACAAGGAGAACAAAAAAACTTTACAAGTATCAAAAGCAAAGTCTAGGCAGCCTTGCATGAGCAAACCATTTCATCCTCAAGAATCAAGAACCATTTTTTAGTTAGCAATGAAAATTATTCAAGACAACAGCATAATTACAATACTAATCTCGGAGACAAGCCAGAATTGTTGTCATGGCATTCGTTATGAAAACGAAATAAAACTGAGAAGGTCAGCACCCAAACACGGAAAATACTTGAAGTTGTTGAGATCACATTGTAACTCTTGATATTGGATGTCCTGCTTCCCTTCTTCCCGCCATCTCCATAAATACTTGTACCAAATTTTGACGCTCAAAGCTTTGGATGCCACTGTTTTGCTGCAGATAAGGACTTTTCATACAGAAGGTTAATCAAGTTCAAGTTTTTGTAGTAAGTCAAAACACCCAGTGCCCAATTTCACGGGTTGCCCCATGGCTATTCGTGCTGATGGAGATTCTAATGGCCCTACCTCTCCATGTGAAGCCATCTGAACAATGAAGTTGGTTGCGGTCTCAAATGTAATCTTCAGAAATGGGGATACACTTGAGCTGATGCTAAATCTATTCATAGGTCTATATTGTCCATCAAAGGTCATGAAATCAGCAATCAAGCTCAGATGGCGAATGTCTGGTCTTATTTCATAGCGTTCAAACACTGCCTTTATCTCTGCCACAATTGTTGCCCTAGCTGCTTCAACTCCATACTTTTCAAGCATCGCATTTATGTCATTGCTACACAATTTTTTGATGTCCAGCTCATCTTGCATTCTCCATAGTGACGAGAAATTAACCCCACGAGTTTGTAATTTGATTGGCTCAGTCTTTTCGTGAAGATCTTCAGGCATGTTTTTCAACTGTTTTTTTAGTTTTCTACAAGGAGTAAACTGAGAATTGGTTTTGTTACCAAAGCCTTTGGGTATGATTAAGGAACAGTCATCTATACCTTCAACAGTTCGAATGAACACATTCATAGCAACCTTTTCCGCAAACTGCATTATTTGCATAAAGACACATTAACATTAGCAAATGAATGGAAGCATACAAAAGCAAATGGATTCTGATAGATTACACAATAAAATTTTGATTCTCTGAAAAATAGGGATGCAGAATATGGACATGAAATTACTCAATGGAAATAGAAAATCAAGAAAACTAGAGAAGTTAACCACCAAAAGAAGCACATTAGGAGTGTACAAAGATATGTACAGTGCTTCATAGTTGATACAGAGAAGAAGTTAACATAAATCTTACATTAGGAGTGTCAAAGTTCTTTTCTGTTTTTTCTCCATAATTGTTAATTCTGCACTTGGAGGAACAAAAAAACATGCATCAAGTCAAGGCACAATAAGAAATACCTTGAATCACAGGTCTGATGCACTAACGACAGGAGGCACATGCCACAAGCACCTCAAGGCGTCTAATGCCTCAAAATGCACTCTGAGGCATTCAGCTCCTGTGATGGCCAATTAAGGACTTTTGGATAAGGTGAAAGTCCCTATTTGACTATTTTAAATTTCTTTGAAAAATAAATACAGTTAAAGGAGGAGGAGCCAACCCACTGGGGCACTCACTCCTCACTACATCCAACTTGTGTTCGTCCATGATGGATACTTTTACGGATTTCTGAGGGGCTCCAGAACCAGCCATGACATCCCTTTCCTTTTTGTGTTTGTCATGATTGTCTTCTAAGCAATGTCACAAAAAACGCTTTTTTTTTTTACAAAAATAAATAAAAGTGCTGTTTAAAACTTTAAAAAAGTGTTTTTTGTGTGTTTTTGTACCTTTTCATGTTTTTTTAATGTCATACTGTTTTTTTTCATTTCTATTTTTCATTTGTTGCAATCTGTTTTTTTTTTGTGTTATTAGTTTCTCACTTATTTTATTTGTCCTTCATTTTGATTTTTTAAAATTTTTAAAATTTTACCGTATTGTTTCCGTTTTTTCTCACTTTTTTCAAGCTCGCCATACTATACCCGAGAAAAACCTCACCGTTTAAAACTCCAAAACGTTATTTGTGACTATGCTTCTAAGTTTGTTTTCCTCTTTTCCTCTTCCCTTATTTCGTTTTTTCCTTCATCGTTGTATTCAATTTCCTTTTTTTCCTTATGCTTTTTCTTCATCTTTTGATTTCCACATTCCCCTTTTTCTTTTTCATCCACTTTTTTCTTTTCCTTTACCTTGTATTTTGTCACTTTTCTTGTTTTTTTCTTTTTTCTTTTTCCTCCCACTAGGCTACAACACATCTCTTATCTCACTTTTTCTATCCCACTTACTTTTCCATTCTTCTTTTTTTGGGTCATTTTTTCCCTATTTCATTGTCCTTTTTCTGTTTTTCTCTATTCAATTGGAATACACTTTTGTATATTTACCTGTGCAGAAAATTCGTGTGCATATATATATATATATATATATATATATATATATATATATATATATATATATATATATATATATATATATATATATATATATATATATGTATGTATGTATGTATATATATATATATTCATACATATATATATATATTCATACATATATATATATATATATATATATATATATATATATTCACTCACACCATTATACTCAATTGTTCAATAACTAAATATATTTAACAACTCATATGTGCAGTGTATGTTGAAATTAATTTACACCTATATTTAAGTAACATTTATGTATTTTATGTATATCTTACATTTTCAGTTGTTCCTCAATATAAGGTCAGACACGGACAGGTGCATGTCTAGTGTCTAAGCTGAGATATACATATGTATATCTAAATTCATAGATCCTGAAATTTCTGTATTTATTAGCATATAGTTGCAGAAATAATTGTGCACTCGGTAACTGATTAACATCCTGTTCTTTTAAGTGCAGTAATACCTCATGGGTATTACATATATATATTTATCCATGTTTGGGTTGCATTTTTTACCAAAGGTATACCTGATGGGTATTACATATATATATTTATCCATGTTTGGGTTGCATTTTTTACCAAAGGTATAAGACCCAAGATAGGATCAACAGATGAAAATCCTGACTCCATTAGTGGGCCATTTTTGAGAAATACATATGCTGTGGTTGGATATTTACTTATGATCCTATGTTTAAGAGGTGATTTTGAGTGTCATCACACTTGTTCTTAACATTACTAGTTAATGTTTCATCCATGAGACACTTTAGGGTAGGCTACTTCCTATTTTATTTCACTACTTCTTAAATACGCATTGAGAGACGTCACCAGAAAAACCTGAGAACCATATTTGTGATCACATAAAATATAAAACAACTAAGACTTCATGTCTATTTTAAAATTTTTGAACTCCCAAGGTTTTCCTTTCCAGAATCATCCAAGAGAGACATCACCAGAGAAACCTGAGAACCATATTTGCAATTACGATATGATATGTATACATACAGTTCAAACACTATTATATGTTACTTTTGTTGAAATTCTCGAAGTTTTTACTTTCAATATTTGTATTTGTTTTAGGGTTTAAACAACTTTGCATGTATGTATGTTTGTAAGTGTGCATGCATGTATATATGTGTGTGTGGGCGTGTATGTTGATATTCCTAGTAATTTACTTGTTTGTCAGAAATTACAGTAAAGCAACCTTAACATGGAAGTTGTGATTAAGTTGACGATCCATTTTTCTTCTTTTTTCAATTAAATTAATTGGTTGTAAATTTCTATTAACTAAGCAAGGTGACATGTCAAGTACAAGAATAAGACAATAACTTACTTCCCAGGATCGTCCTTCCACGGGCCCATGGCTGGATCAAACAGCCCTCCTGGAACCGGCCGTCCCAAATTATTGAATAGTATCGTCTTCGTAATTTCCTTCGCGCTCATGCCCCTCACTTCCTCGTCGGTATAGAACGCCATGTGGACCGACTCCACGCTGCTCGTCACCATCTGCACCATATCAAAGCCCTTGGATTAGTACCCAAAAAGGAACCTACAGCAGCAAAGATTGAATTTTCACCACACATGGAACAATAAAACGAAAGGGGGAAAACCTGCGGAGTTCGACGGCGAGCCATCCTGAGGGAAATTGGAAGCAGTAGCCCAGAGTCAGGGACCCGCTATAGAAGAATAAGCTCTCTCTCTCTATCTCTCTCAAGGGTAAGCGGAACTGTATTGTCTGCCCTCCTCTCCTCTCTCTTTGCGTGTGTAAGAGGGGCCGCTTCTTTCTTCTCTTCTCTGTCTCGGACGGGGAATTCTTTCCGTTTCAATTTTGGTGTGTGATTACTCCGAAATATATTTTCAATTTTATATTTCTGAGTTTGATGGTACAAAAATATATTTTTAGAAAATTAATTCTTAGTTTGATAATAAGAAAATATTTTTTCATATTTACAAAAATTATATCAATAACCATACCAAATATAAAAAAGTAAACAAAGTATGAGTTGATAAATGAAGAGGAATTCCTTTACATCTTGTAAGTATGGTCATGCATGAAATATGAAATTCACATTAGAGATACAGTTTAGACACGATACCAAGTAATAATGAGCTCAGCAATTTAGATACAACAACATATCATTGCAAACCCTTGCAAATGTTGAGCAGATACCATGTCACTATCAAATCAGATAAAACCAACATCCACGATGCTTTGAAACATCCACGGTGCCTACATCTGATTTACAATCAACAACAATGCCAATAACTGACAGATGGTAAGTACTGCAAAGACAGATACAGGGTCAGGTTCTCCAGTGACAATAGTTATAAGAATAAAAGCATTACTATCAACATAACAAGGAGACAACTACACAAATAGCTTGCAATGGTGATGCAACTCTCATAGAAGCAACTTATGACATGTTAATTGTTAAGTTGTTGGGTGAACAGGAAACCATGACGTAAAGGAAAGTAGAAACGATTCTAGAAAAATTATCCTCTCAAGTTCTATCACGACATTAACAACAACACGAAAGGCATTATTATCAACATAACAGAGAGAAAAATTCGTAAGTGATGCTTCCCACAGAAGCAACTTATAACACGATAAGTTATTAGATAGAAAACCATGAAACGAAGGAAGGTCAAAGAGGTTCCAGACAATGGACAAGTCTCAGATAGCGAGTTGTATAATATTTACAAGTAATCATGTATGCCAAACGCTTAGGGCTCAGATGGACCAGAGCAACACATTAGAAACATCAGAGGTATTGCCTTAGAAACGTCAAATTGGAAAGCACCGGTACTAAACCTTGAAATCCACACTGTTGAGGGTGGAAATCCAAATAATTGCTGGTTTAGCATTGAAATATCATCACCATTTTGTCTTAGTTAGGCACATGGTATGATGCTAGGCATGAATCATACGGAACTTGCGTTGCCAATGCCAGCGAGTTTGAACCTATACGAAAACCTACTCTTTACCAAACTGATCTTGACCTTCTTGAGCCTGAAGTGGTCTTAAGTCCAAACCCTGGTCAATTTTGATTCAAGCTCCCACCAAGGTCAGCAATTTGTCGACATCCTTGTCGAGTGTATGCTCGTTTCATTTCTCAGTATTAACATTGTCACAGCATGTGGTCAGATTTGGATCCACATTGACTACTAGGCAAAAGGAGTTAGATCTTCATTTCGAGGTCCCATCATCTTCCCGAGCTTTAAAGGCCAAAGGGCCATTTGGGATAGTAATACTACGTTACTATTTGTACATCTCACTTAAAAAATTGGTTAGATTCGTTGGACACTTTAATTATGTCAATCTGCCCAACTATTCAAGATAGATGCATGAAACGATAACTATCTGCAAATAACTTGTTTAAGCCTTCCTACTCGATAATAATCTCCTTTTTTTTTGTTTGCTTTAGAAGACATTGTGTCTCCTTAACGAGGATGTTAAGGAGTAAGATAAGTCAAAAGGAACAAAGACCGAATAAAGTGACAATATGGAGGGGTATTGCCCTCCACCATTTAACAGGCGTAGCCATATCCCATAAAATGATCCGAGTATCCATTGCTTTGAGATGGCTACTTTAATGATGTCCGCCGCAACAAAATGTTTTTTTTTTTACGGTAGGGTTTACTCTCAAAACGATTTGAAAAACCTTGCAAAAGACAAAAGATATTGTCAGAAGTGGGATTTGAACCCACGCCCTCGACAGAGGACCAGAACTTGAGTCTGGCGCCTTAGACCACTCGGCCATCCTGACCCGTTACGGCAGAAAGACGCTTTTTAATTAAACAGGGTTTTTTAAGGTGCTTTATAGTAAATCGGGAGATCCAATGGTTCACACTATATCTTGATTCTTGAAGCTGACACCATTCGAAGGGACTTGGGTCCTCAAAAGGCAGTGTATCTGCCTTCCTGTGTGAAACCCGATCCTGTCACCGAGGCAGCTTCATGTTTCTCTTGCAAGATCTTCTGACCAAAAGAACCCGGCATGGTGATCTTCCTATTTGCTTAATAAGAAGTCACAAATGTCATTTGCGTGTTTTAAATAGTGCATTTTGTGTAAGATTAAGCCAATTAAGCAGATACACGAAATAAGAGAACCAAAGAACCATGGTCTTAGTCGTGCTCATCATACACGTCCCTAGTCACAAATATCGTTTTCGCATTTTAAATAGTACCATAATATGGTAAACTTGAAAAAAGAATAGTGAATTGTTAAAATTTTTTAAAAATCTTGAAAGTTAAGAAAAAACAAAATAAATACAAAACTACTAAGGCAACATGAAAAAATAAGTAGATAAGCAACAATTAAAAATTAGAAACCGAAAACAAGTACTTTAGCATTTAAAAACATGATAAAGCCTAAAAGTCAAAAAGGGAAAAAAATAAGATTTTTCATGTTTTATTCTTCTTTTTGACATTTAAGGGTTTTTTGGCAGATTTATTTTTGGGTTTTTACACTAAAAAAAAAACATGTTTTTGTGACTGGGATAAAGACAAGGTTCAAGTAGCCTTGTGGCGTTTTTTCTAAAGCTTTATTGGCGACTACGATCAATAGAAATGTACAACTTGAAACAGATAACATATATTTTTTAAGAAGAAGATTTAGGGGAATGCATTCCTATAGATCAGCTAGCTTAAAAGGTTCTATAGATCCTGCTCTGATGAGAATAGCCTATAGCAATGCAAAGTAAGTAGATTAAGTGGATTGCAATCCGAAAAACCTTATTTCTACACTGGATCTGGATATGGACCTCCGAATATGGATGAGATTTGCAGTTGGGTTGGACACGTATTTACTTGGAGTTGGTTCTTGAAGTATATAAATCGTGAATTACATTTTTCACGACATAGATCCATGCTTATAAGTAGTCCAGATTCAACACTTCTTAACAAAATGTATTATACTCAATTTGATACATGATGCTCAAGTTGGGTTCGTGGAAAATTGAAGACCGGTAACTCCTAAGCCCGCTACATGCATCTATTATAAGTTACCAATTGGATAAAGAAACTACCCGATTGATCTGTTGGATCCAATTTATTGTTCAGAATTCAATCACAGTCGGTTGAACTCAGCAAATAACTGACATCTTTTCATGTGGACTTGCAAGCACTTCAAGTCTTATTTGGATATCTAGACATGAATCGTAAATAGACCACGCCACATCGGATTGGAATTGGATGCACTTTGATGTTCACATGTTTGGATTCAAATATATCTGAATCTGAACTTGAAAGTTGAATTCACAATCCGAAACATATATTAATCCAATTTTAAATTCAAATCCGAATTTAGAATCCTTATTTTAAGCCAAATCAGGCCGACTTTCAAAATGTAAAAGTGCATTGAATAAAGAATATTTATTTTAAACCGAATCTGAGCTCGACAAATCTAGTTCGGTCGGATATTTATATCTATCTAAATCAAATCTGAAGACAAGTCCGAAACCGAACTGAATCCGAACATTAGGCGTCGAGTGGCGGGGGCATGGCTTCGGGTGGGTGGCGGTTTTGTAATATCAGAAGAAAAGCGTGTATTTCAGTCTTTTCATAAAAGGATGTTGATGAGACGAAGGAGCGAATCTAGAGAGAGGCTGAGAACTCAACTCCCACCTCTAAAAATCTAACTCTCTCTCTCTCCCTCTCGCTCGCGCGCGCGCGAAGAGGAAGACGAAGGGGGGATCCTATGGCATCTCCCTCCAAATCTTGACCCTTATCTCTTCGTGAACTCCATGGCGTCCATCTCGGCCTGCCTCGCCGTCACGGCCAGTGATCGCCGCGTCTTGCGGCCCTCCTTCTTCCGTGGGCATGCCCTTCCATTTTGCCGGAGATTGCCGGATGGCCGCCTCGGACATGCTTTACGGTTCCGGAATCGAAAGGACATTTGCCTTCCTGTCAGAGCCGGCCTCCAGGCCTCGGCCGATTTCAAGCCCGGCGCTCGCGTCGAGAGCGATAGGCTGCCTTCGGTCGTCCGCAAGCGGGCCATGGAGGCCATTGAGTCGTCGGGCGGAAGAGTGACCATTGGAGACGTTGCCAGCAGGGCCGGTCTCAAACTCGACGAAGCAGAAAGAGCACTTCAAGCGATAGCATCTGATACTGGAGGGTTCTTAGAGGTAAATTATCTCAAGATGGCTGCCGAATGCGCTTTCTAGGGTTTATGTATGTGTAGGATTTCGTAAGCATTGGAAGAAATATGAGCGCCTGACCATATTGCATTGGAGGACGTACTTGTTACTGATACTCCGTTGCCGATATGTTTCTCTTTATGTTGTGTGACTTTGACGGAGTTGATATCGCGCCCATGCTTTTGGTTCTTTGCTGGCTCCCCTCTCTTGGGCGCAGGAAGGTAGTTTGTGCATCTGCAAATCCAGAAAGAAGCGGCGTACTTCACAAATCATTGACCCCCTCCATGTTAACTAAATGATGTTGGAATTATCCGGAGTTCACATAGCGAGGATGTGAAACTCATTTGTGGCTCTTAAGAGAGAGTCGTACTTAAGAACCTTGGAAGAAATAGAACATTTTAATGACATCATTGGTGCAAAGAATCCTAGTTCTAGCTGCCATGTTAATATTGTCCCCTTTTTGCACGTTATGAAATATAACTTGCTCTCCTCTTGTGGATTGTTATTTTTCATTTTCTTTGAAGCTTATTCTTCAGAGAAGAATTGCTATCATTTTATTGCGATGCTCGTGGTGGATTTGATTTGCCTATACGTGGTTATGAGATTGCATCTTCCTTGTCGTTACATGATATTCAACAAATAAATATATTTTCTTTCATTATCCTCTGCAAGTAATTTGATTGGTTGAAGTCGTAGTTGAAGAGTTAAGAAGAACAAGGTTTCTTCTTAGTTGTTAAGGTGTCGCCTAGTCCACGATCGTCTACGCGTGAGTCCACACCCATCGCCTAAGTCCGTTACTTAGGCAACGTGTTAGACTGGCGCCTAGGCACTAGCACGCCTAGTCCATGGGAAGGTGAAAAGTCACCTTCCCTTCAAATTAACGTCCTGTAATTTGATTATACACTGTTATACCGTATATATTTCTATTATTTGCAGTTATATTATATAACTTCTGTTTTTTAAGTACAGTCTACTTTGCTACGATACATTAATTACATATTCTATATCAACTTATCAAGTGGAAGTTTCAGCCATACGTTAAATACATATTCTATAAAACCATGAATTTTTGTATATATCTTATGTGCTCTAAATCATATTTTGTGGAACCTATGCCAGACTTCTCATCCATGTTAAAACCTACGTTTATGGTAAAAGGACCACCAGAAAGAAATACATACAGGCCTCACTTCAACATAGTCTGATGTTAGAGCTGCAAAGAAACAATATGAAGTATGTAGATGATAGTCCACACATGAAGCGTAAATTATTTCTTAAATAACTGTGTCGTAAAAAACCTCTTTGATGCATACATATCAATTCATGATTATCAAATATTCAGTACACAAGTAACAGAATAAAATTTTGTTAAATATTCATAAATTTTTTCATCTTCATTTACAGACTAAATGCAATTCTTGATTATGGCAACTAATTTTAATTAGATATGACTTAATTTCAGAAGATCTCTCAAATAACTGAAGTGTTAGTAACAGAATAAAAGTCTGTTAGACATTGGACGCCTTTTTAGGCTAGGTGCCTTGACTACTAAGGGTTTCTTTTCGGTTCTGAATTTATTTTCTCGGTGAACTAATGCTCAAATAATATATGGTATGTGATAGAATATTATTTGAGATCTTTCTGGACATAAAAATTCTTGTTTCCTTGAGATGACCATGCAAAACGGAAACAAGAAATCATCAATTCAATTGCCTTCATCCTTCAGTGATCAATGTCTTCTTTGCTGGATCCCTGTTGAAAATTAAAGGTTAATAGCTTATGAAAACATTTTTTTTCCTGGTATTTGAAGTGCCGGTGCTTGTAAGCGACTTGCTGTGTACACATAAGAACAACACTAACCTGCATGCTATTTAGGTCCCCTAAGAACGTCCCAGTCCTCTCATAAGTTGTATCTGGAAGCTTTAATTTTGTTTTTCCTTTTTCCCATCGTTCACATGCATGTCGATGACCCTCCAATGTGAAAACAGTCACCTTTTCATCAGTCATTATAAGTTTATAAAATTATAACATCTTATTTTCAATATATGTGCCCCTTACCAACATGTTCACATGTGTCATATGCATGATGTTCCTGTAGTACAGTGCATTATCTTGTAGGAAGAGTGATAACAAGTAATAACATGTCGGTTGAGATGGTCAAGGTGGTAGAAAATCTTGCCTTTTCAATTGATATATATCCCCTTTGTAAGAGCTTTCCAGCCTCTTCATAAGTTATAACCGAAGCTTTATTCTTGTTTAATTCATGTGCATGTTGGCGAAAAACCTTCTTCCTAACTCTGTAATGTCAAGAAAGTAACCATTTCGTCGGTCATTGTAACATGTTATTGTCAATGCATGTGCCTGTTACCAGCCTGGTCACGTGTCATGTGAATGATATTCCTGTAGCTTAACACGTTATCTTGTAAGAAGAGTGCTAATAAGTAATAACATGATGGTTAGATGGGCTTGGTTGTAGAAAATCTTGCCTTTTCAATTGATATACATCCCCTTTGTAAGAAATTTCTGGCCCCCTTATAAGTTATAATAATTAATAACTATAACTGGAAGCTTCATTTTTCCTTCTCTATCATCACATGAATGATGATGGTCAACCTTTTTTCTAACTTTATAGTGTCAAAAAGTTGCCATCTCATCAGTCATTGTAATATCTTATTGTCTATATATGTGCCTGTTACCATCATGTTCACATTTATCATGTGCATGATGCTCCTGTAGGGGCTTGTTGGCAACAATAACAGTTCGTTACTAACAATTAACAAACTCTTACTGTTACCAAATGGTTCTGTAGCATAACGCATTATCTGTAAGAATGGTGCTAATAAGTAATAGCATGATAGTAGAAAATCTTGCCTTTTCAATTGATATATTCCTTCCATATTAAAGTGCAAAACATAGTTGTCGATATTATAGTTCATAAATGGCAGTAAGGGCCATCACCATGCTATAGTTCATACACTTAGAGGGATGGTCTAGATTTTCCTTGATAATATTGCATTGTAGTTTTTAATTTTTAGTGGCTATTTACAATTACTTTTTCATAAACTGTCCAGGCCCTTTTGGTTATCGTAAATATTATTTATCATAAATTCATAATGCAAGTACAACGAGAAGCATTTTGGTCCTAATGTTCTAAGCTCAGAAATGCTTTTTCAATGACCTTGATTCATTGTGCATGTTTTGTTCATTTTATATCAGTTATTTTGTTTTGATAGCCAAGCTTTCAATAACCCTTGGAGAGTTGGAGGTTTTCAAAGTTAAGGGGCTTTGGTTGACATAGGTCTTGTTTTACTTAATTCATGTTAATACTAAGTGCTAACTTATTGTTCTTTGTAATTTTGAAAGTTTCGGTTTTGTGAAAGCAATCTCTTTCAAGATTGTGTTGACAGGTCTCTGATGAAGGTGATGTTCTTTATGTCTTCCCAAGGGATTATCGATCAAAACTTGCTGCAAAGTCTGTTAGGATGAGAGTTGAACCTCTGCTGGAGAAATCAAAGGTCTGTTTATTCTTCATACATCCAGTCTGTATCTTTTAAGCATACCATGTCTGTTGTCCCTTAATAAGATCTTATCCACGCCTTTTCAGGCTGTTGCTGAATATTTGGTTCGGGTATCATTTGGAACAGCATTGATTGTCTCAATTGTTCTTGTTTACACCACAATTATTGCTCTTGTTTCCAGTAGAAGGTACATACTATGTCTAATCAATCCACTACCTCTTTAGTATCTAAAGTTCGGTGATCTTAGTATGCTTGAAAAACCCAAAATCTTATCTTATGGACAAGTTGATCTTTCATTTATTATATGTAGAAATCAGTGTTCTATTTCCAATTCACTAGTTTGGTATCCTTTCTAATGTTTATTGCTTTCTTTTTCGTTGTTGCAGTGATGACGATGGCCGTGGAAGACGAGAAAGAGGCTACAATCCTGGTTTTTCTTTTTATTTTCGGCCATCAGATTTATTTTGGTAATAACATGACTGGTTCCTTGTGACTTGTTAGATTGTCATTTGTTGTTCTGTCTGAAAAATGAATTTCCTGCAAATAAGGCATAATAAATTGGTTTAATAGCTTGGTTATTAGTTTTATCATTGTGTAAGTTTTGTGTGTGTAGTGAAGATGCTTTTTTATGGTCCCAACTACACTTTTGATGTCTAGAAAGTAAGCATTTGTTCGTGATTGAAATTCAAGGAGCTGTTTTTTTATGCATCGATCATTTGACACTTGCTTTAATGAGATTAATCATTAATGATTTAATGCCAGACCTTCAGGTGAAACCTTTGTATTGAAGTTGAGCATTCATGTATTAGTCCATTTCAGAAAAAAAGCAGATTGTCATATTACCCTTCTGGTGAAGTCTTTGCATTAAAATCAAGGATTCATATGTTACTTCATCTCAGAAAAGGACAGTTTGTTTTATTGCATTGGGAGTTTGTTATCTGATTGTAACAGGTAAGGTGGCTAACATGTAGGACGACCAGCTGTAGATTTGATAAACTCTCCAATTCTCTCCAGAATAGATCCTTCATTAAATTGAAAGCAAGGATTGACGCTAGGGGATTTGGAAGACTTTCTATGGTTGGATGTAGATGCTACACTTGCTCCATTTTAGCTTTAGAAACCCAGGCACTATCTGTATTCATGGTTCTTATTCTGGTTATTGCGTGAGGAATAAATTCACAAGATACTAGACCACTACTCTTTCCTGAATTGTCTACTTCATATTTTCACCCTGGAGCTTCTTCAACAAATTGAGACTTTGATTAGCTCCTAGATGCAATATACTTTTGGTTCTTAAAAGTTAAAACTATAATTTTTGTGGTGCTTTAGGCTAATGAAGCTTTAGAAGTAAGCAAGGTCACTTCTTGGGCATGTGACATTAGGTGGACCTCTTCTTGTTAATAAACAATTTTCATTTGCGATCTAGCCTGGTGAGTTTCTGTGAAGGAAGAAACCGCATTTGGATAGTCTAACCCTAGAAAAGTTTGAACGCTAAGGTTCTTCTATGTGATTCCTAGTGATGGTGTGCAATGTCTTTCAGCATTATTTCCTTGGTCTGCGTAAGAGTTTACCAAGGTTTTAGTTCAACAAACTTCAACCGCCTTTTCAATTGTCTGCCTGACTGAATTCTTCTTTCTTACATTCACCCTGCTCCATCAGGGACAAAGGTTGACTGTGGAAATGTTAGACTGACTCCATAAGTTAGGTTTCTGGCAAGCCTGAATTAGTGTGTGGCATTTTAGCTGATTTGCTTAGAAAAGGATATGGCTTTTAATCTTGTGTACTGCCTCAAAGTTCTAAACAGTAGTATCTAAACTCCAACCTGATACATGGAAGCCAAAAATTTCCAGATCTATATAATTATGTGTGTAATGCTCATATTGTCCATGAAGGGATGTGTGTGTTCATATATGTGCAACATGCTATAAAATAAATAATAAAATCAATTATTCTACATCTTTTAATAACTATTTGTTGATGACGATCCTTTGCAACCTACATTGTGTTGGAGATCTTATTGTCTCTTGTAAACCTATTTCAGGTACTGGGATCCATATTTCTATCGGAGGCGACAGATGAGAACAGATGATGGGATGAATTTTGTTGAATCTGTAATACCGACTGATTGACTTATTTTTCTGTTCGTTCTAAAAATTTTGCTGTTACAAAACTTCAATGAACTTTAAATTGCTATTGGTGTAGGTATTTTCTTTTGTCTTTGGTGATGGAGATCCTAATCAAGGGATTGAAGAAGAGAGATGGAAATTGGTAAGTTCACAGCTCCAGCAGGTTTTGTTGGACAGATACAGCTGAACCAATTGTCTTGGTGCTGTTTATTTCCTTCTTGTGTTATTAAGTTCCACAATAATCTCTGGAACTAGAACTACTTGTTCAACTATAAGTGGTTGTAGATTTGTGTTTTATTAATCTACTGAAAATTCCTGGCTGCCATCATTGAGTAAAGATACTTAATCATGCCATTATGTATAAGGCCTTGGCAAGCACACTTACTGTTGAAATTCAGTTACATATAGTTGGCGTCGAGGGATATATTTAGTCCAGTTGCTATATGTGTTTGAGATCATAGATGACAAGGTGATGAACTCAACGCCTGCTCTTTTGGATTATCTATGTAAAAACTCTTGAGTCGCACAATATTGTCGTGATCTTCATAACATTTTGGTTTGTGCAGGTTGTAGTCTCTTGAACACATTTTCTTGAATTTTGTGCATTTTTTTAAAATGCTTCTGAGCTTGCTACGTTAAATATTTGCTGGTTCACAGAAAGTTTTCATGGGTGGATTATTTTGGTTTATTTCATCATTATTTATATAACTGTATCATATCTGGCTCAGAGATTATGTGTAATTTACTGCACTTCACTTGTAGAAAAACCAGCAAAATGAATCTCTTAAAACTTTTAATTCCTTTCTGTTTTTCTGGTAACCTTGGACACACAAGATTGAGACCAATTCATAAAGGCAATTCTTTGTGCTAGAGTGGCACTTGGTTTTTTGTCTACTATTAAAGGTTTTAGTCTACCTTATTTTCATACAATGCTAGAGTGGCACTTGGTTTTTTGTCTACTATTAAAGTTTTTAGTCTACCTTATTTTCATACAGATATTTGCATTTATTCACAAATACTTATCTTTGTTTTTGGCTTTCAGTCCTAATGTATATGCGAGTATTTGTTCTGCTATTAGAACTTCAATCGTTTTGGTTTTTCTCTTTTTCATGTCTATGGTTTGCCTGTTGTTTGTTGTCTGGCTTGAAGGATAAGGTTCTGAAATGCTGCCAGATGATTCTATCTTGTTCCTAGTAAACTCAATTTCCACGTGTAGTTTTCCTCATTGTCACAAAAAACGTGTACGGGTATTATACGGCGAAGAATTTCTCGGGTATAATACGGCAATGTTGTATATCTCGGGAATTTTTAAAAAATTTAAAACATTTAATAAATCTTGAAAATTAAAAAAATAAAAATTAATAAAAAACGAAAAAAGGCAAAAAAGGGAAAAAACAGGTATAATATGTATAATATGGGTATTATACGTGTTTTTTATTTTTTGGCATTTTTTTAAAAAATGCGTTTTTTTCATGTTTTATACGGCTGACTTGTTTTTCACGTTTTATACATGTTTTTTTCAAATAAAACACGTTTTTTGTGACAAGTCACTTTTCCTTTTTGTTTTTTTGCTTTAATTTGATATGACTTGTGATAATTTTTCCTTCTCTAGGATATCCCCGGTTCGAAGTTTTTCTTTCGTTGTTTGATTTAGATTGACTCAAGGACTTGACTGTTTGCTTTGGGATTTATGATGACAGATCGGTCAGTACATATCTTCTAATGGTGGTACTGTAACAGCTGAAGAACTTGCTCCATATCTTGATGTGCTACCTGTGGAGGAAACAAAGGTATATAAGTTGGTAGGATATTGCATGAAAGCAATGTTGTTTGATTTGTTTGTTCAAAGTGCGCATCAAAATTAGATTGCTTCATACTGAGATACTGGCAAACAGATTGTATTATGAGTCCTATGTTTTTCATTTGAAATTCATAATTGCTTCATAGAATGGTTTAAGTGGAGCTGAATTCACATGAAGAGATCAGTAATCTGGACAAAACCTTTAGCCGTTTTTCCAGATTGCTGTCTTGCTTATATGTGTTGCTGAAGTGTACATAAGGCCATTGGCTCAGATTGGGTGGGTTCACTGAAAGATAGTTAATCAGATCAAAGAAGCATAATTAATCAGAACTGCCAATGCAGGAAATTGTTTTTTGGAAAATAGGGTATCACTGTGATTGCTTGATGATAATCTTATGAGTTATGGGTGATTCTTGGAGTTTCTTACTAGTTCAATAAAGAACAGGGTCATATGTTGCACATCTCATTAATCAAGTCATAAATTTTGTAGTTCGTGCTTTGTGATAATCATATTCATGGCGCTCTTTTTTCCATCAATATCTTCCATGTTTTTATTGCCAAATCATCAAAAGAGAGAATGATGATCGACTGATCCCATCTTAAGAGTGGGCAAGTCATACTCCCATGGAAGTTGCCTACATCCCCAAATTTGAATGGTCCACAATTGCATGTAATTAAAACATGGAAACTGGATATTAACTATATTTACATGATGAATTCAATGCAAGACAAGAAAAAAAAAGAAACAAAATAAGATGATATTAATACGGTACCTATGTTTTTCCTTTTGTGAAAGCCAACACAAATTAGAGTGCACAAAGACCGAAGTCCTCATCTGTTTGCTAGTTAACTTGTTCCTTTGTTGTGTATTTGAGTGTATGTACTCCAATTTGTTTTTACTACATGATGATGTAGCAGGTTGAGATAATAATTTCCTTGCAGGTTTTTGGAACATGAGCATTTCTGATCCAGAAGAAATCCACCAACCAAAAGTATTTTGTTATGCATCTTCCCTTGCTAGCATTGCATCCAAACTCTAAAATTGCAAATATTCTAGTACAAAACGTTGCATATTCAGATGTAACTTCCCTTCTAATGTAAAGGATACAAATAAAGCAATGTTGTAAAAGGCATATCGTAATCCGTATTGGTCAGGCTAATAGATACACTGTATCGTAAAGTATCGCATTGTATCGTAAATGCATCATAAAATTATTATTTTAAATTCAAAAAATCAATAAAAGAATTTATGGCTAATTCCATGCAAGAAAATTAGAGCTTCCGTAGTTTTTTATAGAAGCGCCTATGTTTGTCGTCCAAATAAAAAAAAATTGTTTTATGACCATTAAGTTATTTCAACTCTTCAAGGACTACAAGTCATGCATAAGAAAAACTTATTTATTTTGATACCCATTTATTATCTTTTTAAAGAATGCAATTAGTCATTCATATATTGCCAAAAATAAAGTCATAGTCAAGGTTTATTATAAAATTTAGTAATTTATTCAAACCAACATAGCCAATAATGTTCATATTAAGTCACGTCACAATGCTTTAGGTGCTGAGATTTGTTTGGCACATAAACTGTGTAGTAGCTATTAATATCCCCATGCATGCTCAAGAAAAAGAATTTTGCCAAAGACAACCTGAGAAAATCTTGCCGTTGAGAACCCAAGATGATCTTTATGACAATGGTTTAGTTAAATACCTCACGCTATCGATTTAGATAGAGGGTTATGTCCAGGAGCTCATGATAGCCTCTTTTAAGAATAATATTTCAAATTCAAAGAGTGTGCTATGCACTGGAAGGGGTGTTGATATTGATTACATATAACTGAAAATCTTTGAACAAAAAATAAATTAAAACTGATTGTAAGACGGGTTATATCTATAAAAACATTATCTAAAACAGCCGTTATAAAAGTTGAAACATTATAAAACAGTGTATTTAAAGACAAACTCCATATGAGAACAGTACTGTAGTAAAGCAGTGTGTATAAAGTTGTGAATTATAAAGATGGATTGGCCGACAAACAAATGAAAGCTAAAATGTGTATGGAAAAGCAGATTAGATAAACAAGTTATGTTAAGACAGGTTGTACTAGTAACTTTTATTCACATTATATAAAACTGATTATATATGTATAGGATGGCAAACAAATTAAAGTGTTAAACCATTAGGCATTCAGCTATTCTACGTAGGGGTTGCAATGGGAGGGAGATATTGATGCCAGAGTGATGTCTGATGGTTGTCAGCATGAGGTGACGATGGGAGGGAGGTCAACATTGGAGGGAGAGATGGTTGTGGTAGGAGCACCCACAGAGAGAGAGAGAGAGCACTGGACAGTGGACAGGGATGCTTGAGAGCACCAATCACCACCTGAGCCGGTGAGGTTTCTAATTTCTGGTCACTGCCGGTGGAAAAGGGAGTTGTGTGTGTGTGAGAAGGAGAGAGAGAGAGAGAGAGAGAGAGGGTGGCTAAAGGTTTCTGTGCACCGGTTTCTGTTGCCATCACTGGAGAGTTCTGAGAAAGAGAGGAAGCAATATGGGAGGAAAGGGAGCAGAAATGGGGATAAAGTCCTCTAGCTTAAGTCAATAGGCACTTTCTAAATGTTAAATTAGGTCAGATTTGGACTGCATGGTGTTTGACCACATGTGATTTGCTGTCTCAAGTTGAGTCGTGGGTGCTCATAAGTCTTGGACGAAAATAGTCTGGTATGACTGCCCTTACTGAATTTGAACTGGCCGAGTGGGGAACTGCACCTGCACCTGAAACTCAGGTGCAGCCCTTGTCTTGATGAATCCATGTGACTTTAGGACCTTAGGTTCAATGAAGAATGTTGCAGTCAATTTTTTGGGTGTTTTTCTTGTCATCGACAAGAACTCATGATTTATGCTTTCACATGTTCATTTCTGCCACCTAGTTCTTTTTATGTCATTCAATTCCCAGATTGTTTATATTCTTCTTTGTAATGTATGCAGGAAGATGAATCGTTTATTTTGCCTGTCCTGTTACGGTTTGATGGATATCCTGAAGTTGATGACAAGGTATTTTGGAGAACTAAACATTTGGTCTTTGACCTTGAAGTGTCAAATGGGAACTTTTCCTTTATGTTATTTAGAATTTAAACCTTTTGTTTCAGGCATTCTTTTGTTGTTTTGACTTCAGGGGTCTTTTGGTAGACACAATGAACAGTTTGGACCCCACTAATGATTTTATGAGCTATTGTAGTTGCTTGTTTTGCCTTTTAACTAATTGAAGGCCTTTTTGGCTATGGTAGGTCTTAGTTACATGACTTGGATTCTCTGAGATATTGGGCAGAAGTTGATACGAGGAAAATCAATTGGGACAACATAGATGCTATTTGGTGAAAATATTTGCATTTATTAGGGGCATTGGCCTCTGTAGACAGATGAATGTTTTACCTATTGATAGAAAAGCTGGGAAAGATCCTATCAATGACGGAACATACATAAAACAGTGATCTAAGTACTGATCTCTGATTTCTGAACTCACCTTCTAAACCTTTACTTTTTCTGTTCCCACAAGATAAGTAAATATAAGGTAAGTAAATATATTATGCATGTTGTAATCTGAGAGAGAGAGAGTCTTTTTTCTTATTGATTTCGTAACCCTAATCTCAGGTTAAAAGAGATTAGGGTAAAGACTACATATTTACAATTTCAGTCCACCAAAATATTAGAAAACCATAAGTAGTCCCTAATACACTTTCTAATATTACAAAAAGCCTCAAATTGACTCTAAAAAGAACTTTAACACTCC
>JAANDH010001966.1:0-26585 GCA_011799765.1 Nymphaea thermarum | reverse complement strand
TAATGAGATCCTCTTTCTTGCTGATTATTCACCATGAAGCTGCAATAATTTTCATCCATCACGTATAACCCATCTTGTTCGTGCCCTCGACCAATCTCCTGTTTCGTCACACAATCCTGAAATATCACATCCTTTGAGGAAAAAACAGCTACACAGTTATGAGACTTGGTTAATTTGCTTACTGACATAAGATTAACTGATAGTCTAGGAATATATAAAACTTGCGAGTTCTGCCCTTTTTCAAAGAACCTAGTCTCACCATATCCTTCAGTAATAATGGCCGATCCATCAGCAGTAAAGACGGGTCATTTTTTTGTTTTGTCAAAATTGATCAATTTAGTTGAATCTCTAGACATATGATCAGTAGCCCCTGTATCGATGACCCATGTAGAAAGATTTAAAGTAGCAGTCAAGGCACAGTTGTTACCTTCAGAGTTGCTGACAGGCTGAGATGAAATCAGATTGGTCTTGGCGAACGTTTGAAAGAATTTCTCAAGGTCATCCTTGGTGGCTTCAGCTATGCTAGTTTCAAGTTTGTGGATGTGATCGACCCTAACATGGCGCTGAACACAACAGAGCTGGAGGCCATGATCGGGTGTGTGCTCGATTGCTTTGGGCCGTCAGAGTTCTCCATTGCCATGCACTGCAGTTCCAAAATCAATATCAAAATGGATGTGTGATCCAAAATATTAAATCAATTTTTAAATACCCTTCTTAATATGAATTTAAGATCCAAAAATAGAATTCTCTAGTTCCAAATGCAAGACTGGATTTGAATAGCATGAATCTGGGACCCAAAATATCAATTCCATGTCAAAGTTCCTTTGGATCCGAAATCCGAAATTGAAGTCCAAAACAAAAATCAAGAACAATTTGGAATCCAAAAATCCAATAAACATATAAGAATAAAAGAAAAATACATAACCATTCAAGAGGGACAAAGATAAGAAGGTTGGCCATAAGGGTGAACAACGAACCGAGCAACTCGAGTTCGGCTCGTTAAAGCTCGACTCGAAATCGAGTTCGAGCCACCTATTTTAATAAAGGAGCTAAATTCGAGCTCATTCTTGGCCATGCCTGGTTTCCTCCTCAATGAACCCTGCTAACCAGGCCTGGTCAGCGTCTTGGGCAGAACAAAGATCAGCCTAACATCTGGATTTTTTCCCAGTCAGCCTATTTGACAAATATTATTGAAAGACAATTCAGAATTCCACTGAGCTGAAAATTCTTTAATCCATCCTCAAATTGGCCAATAATTTCTGAAAGAGAATTCAGAATTCCACTAAGCTGAAAATATTTTAATCCATCCTCAAATAGGCCACTAGGTTATATATATATATATATATATATATATATATATATATATATATATATATATATATATATATATATATATATATATATATATATATATATATATATATATATATATATATATATATATATATTGACCAATATTATTGAAAGACGATTCAGAATTCCACTAAGTTGAAAATTCTTCAAGCCATCCAAAAATTTGCCACGAGGTTTATAGTATATATATATATAGAGAGAGAGAGAGAGAGGGAGCCATAACGTATGGAGATTTCTAATGGATCCCTTGTCGCGTGGTTGTAAATTTAAAAGAGACGAAGGGGGGTCATTGATTCTTCTTCATTTCCCCCTTTCCGTTCTCTCCCCTCCCTCCCGATTTTTGCCCCCATTACCCAACCCTCCCCTGGCTGCGCTTTCTCCAACAGCGATCTTAAGCCAGGAGCAACCACCTCTGCCCAAAGACCTGTGATAAACACTCCCCAAGTCTTTAAAACTCACACCTAAGTCCACAAAGGCAGCTATCATTTTTGGTGTCGATAGGTCTGGATCTTTCTTCTATATATAATATAATTACAGGCACCATCGTTTTCTGATTTGCAGGATTTATATCGATCTTTACAGGAGGAAACAATATCTAATTTAGAGTTGTTATTTTCTTGTTTAGTTGCTGTGCCTCTCTGTTTGACAACTGCATCTTAGTCTCTTGTAGTTGGCCAGATAGTGTTTCCTTCTTGGTATCAATCGTTACTGTTTCCATCGTTATGGCTCGCTAGAGTTTCCTTTGCGAGTCCTCTGATTTCCTTCTTGATATTGTAACGATTACAATGTTTCTGTTTCCATCATCATGGCTGGCTGAAGTTTCCTTCTTGAGTCTTTTGATAGTGCATCTATTGTCTTTACTCCCTCCCATCTTTCCCCCCTCTTTCTTTAAGGCTTCCCTATGGCATCGATGAGGAGCTCTCCCGACTCACCGGAACTGCTCTCCAAAACCTCACTCTCTTTTTTTGTCCGTTTAGCCACACGATGCATTCCAAAAATGTGTGTGCATGCTGAATATGCATTATGTATTCCCAATGTTCTTTTTCCCCCTGTTTTTGGTTTTTTTATTTGTGAGTTGTACTTGTGACAAGAATAATTTGGATCTAATTGGGGTTGTAGAAATACCTTGAGGATTTGAAGTTGATGATATGTATTAACAGTGATTGGTACTGCAGTTAAGATTGGTTCTGCAGTAAATGATCATGAGCTGCCTTACCTAAGAATGGGTGCAGCAAGTTGTTAGAGGCCATCAAATTTAGTGTTAGCCCATAAAGATCTTAGGGCGTAGCAACTAGTAGGTAAATGAAGAAGACGTTGGAATATGACTCGAATAGGTAGATTGCGGGATTGATTCTGCAAAGATGGTCAATTTCCTCCTTCCTTAGTGCTAAAGAACAGAACAAAGGGGGCTTGATATTTGTTGTATTTAGCTCATGAAGCTACTGAATTGTCTTTGAAATGGTTTTTGGTGGTTCTAAAGAGGTGCGGTATTTTAACTTGAGTCTTGGTGCTAAGTTTCTAACTACATTGTTATTGCTTGCTTTTATGTTTGCTAATTTGAAAAATCAACAAGCCTATTCACTTTATAGAGGAAGTTGACTTGACCTGATTCCTTTTATGGTCATCGTGTTTGTTACAAAAGCATTCTTGTTCACTTGTTTCTTCTGGTTTCAGTGAACCAATAATTTTTTCTTTGTTTTGGTATAGAGTTTCAAAGTCTTTGATTTTATGAAGAATGCATGATCATTGATTTTACTAAGCATTGATGGAATCAATTTGATGCCAGAAGTCTGGGAAAGATGACACATGATAAGGTAATTCTTACTCTTTAAATCGGCAACAAAATCTGACTCCACGGTGAAAGAACTTACCGATGGATGTCCAAGCCTTGAAATCTAACAAAGGCATGTCTACATTTGCATCCACTTGACGGTAGAGAACCAGACGTTCTTCTTGAACCAAAAGCACATCGAAAAAACAATCTTCTTAAAACACGGCTATGCTTCCTATCAAGTAGGTTAAATAAAAGTATAAAACAATCTTCTTAAAACACGGCTATGCTTCCCATCAAGTAGGTTAAACCAAATTTACACAAAAGTAGGTCAAATAAAAGTATCAAACAAAATTCTCCTGATCGGTCTTACATTTTTCACATGCTATCAAGTTTGACTATGCTTCCGAATCCCTATTAGTACAAATGCTTCATTTGATGGTAATCTAGAGTGATTAAGATATCACACTGCTAACAGCATACACTGTTCATTTAATATGGAAAATTTTCCATAAAAAACTATCAAGCATAAGAGTCACCTGAATTCTCGTATTAAAAATGACAAATCAACATGAAACTTACAAGAGCAGATAATAACAAAAAAAAGCAAAAAGAAAGAGATTAACTACTTCCAGTATGCTCAGAGACATTGAAATTTAGTTTTCACCAAACACATTCTCAAATCTATTAAAAAAAAAACATTGGGAATGGATTGTCCAAGGAGGCCGATGCACACCAGCTATAAGGGGCTGCTGGAAGACAGCACACAGATGCATTTTGGTAATTATATGCGTGGTCATCTTAAAAGGCATTTCATTACCTTGAACCTTAGGTCCGGTTGTTTGATTTAACAAGGGGTTCGCATTAAGCACGTAGTTTTCATAAAATATAAATGAAAACCTAAAATTTAAGATTACAATTAGCGGTCATTTAAAAAAATCGATAAGTTAGTGTCATGAAGGAAACATTGGGCCAGTAAAGGTGCCACTTTTACATGCCTTCTGCAACATTTATCTTTATCATCTCTGACCCATTTTCAGGTCACTAACATTAATGTCTATTGCCCTGGGGAGATGTTGGAAGAGGAGGGGTTCAGCCTTCACTTAGGTGGTGGATTTTCTTTGACTCACCCGAAATATTAATGCCTATTAACTGAATACATATGAGTTATGGCAGTAATGGTTCAGCTGTAGATCTACTTACTGAGTCATTAAGCCTTATTGCTTAAGTGATTTTTTTTACTATATATCTAAAGAGGGAGAGAAAGAGAGAGAGAGAGAGAGGAGAGAGCGAGAAAGAGTCATTATACCAACCGTGCAAATTCTTTATTGATAACATTTCAGACTAAACAAATAGCTCATTACTATTTATCATAAAAAGAACATAAAAAAGAAGTTCATGATTTAAACATCACGATTGCTCCGCCTCCATCTCCATGTTTTTTCTTTCATGCGTTCCCAACTGCGAATGAAAAATAAAGATCATAATTAGAATGAGGTATCATCAAGAAAGCAGGGATTTCATGAACTATATAAGACTTAGATAATATAATTTTGAGATAAATAACAGACTAATTTAGGACCACAACATCAATCAATGGCAAGACAAGTAACTAAAGCAACAAAAACAAGACTTTAACCTGCCCTGTAAACTAAAACTAACCATTTCAAGAATAATGCCATCACTTTGGGTATTGGGTATTGCCAAGCTTTGGCAGTACCTCAAGTTCTGGCCTATAAATCAAGTGGCTCATGCACCAAATCAATGTAATGTATATTGTGGTCCTTCCATTTTTCCCCAGAAAGGCAAATGACAGGAATCAGGCAGCAATGCACATTTCAAAAAATGACAAACGAAATGACATTGGATAAACTAAGGAATTTACACGAAGAGGAACACAACCTTCAATGAAGAAAAGTAGTTCTCATTTCTTTTCTTTTGTGCCAATGACTCTCTCACTACCAGGTTTTACAGAAGGCGAACAAACTTTTCAACTTTTAAAAAGGTCGAATGGTCATCTGTAGCAGAACCATCCCATCAATTGATCGTCTCCTTTTCATTTTTGTTATGGTCAGCACTAATAACATACAATTGCAATTGATCATTTTCTTTCCATTTAAACAAACTAAAGCACAAGAATGACAAAATGGACACAGTCAATCACATGCTAAGGTAGAATGAACTAACTAAGATGGAAGAAATTAGATTAGTGTTTGTCATTTTTTCCAATTACTGTTCTGATGGCGAGGGCATCCAAATGAAATTAAGAATAGAATATATATAGAATTTATGGGTTTGGCCATTCGATATGGCCGACCGTGCAGTGCAGAGCCCGCAACTGGTGCCAGCCATTTTCCCAAAACTGGCATTATAAATGAGATGAGATTATAATACTGAAATAGACGTCCAACAAATTTATAAAACATTGATTTTGATTAATTTCTTAAGACTTGCCAATTGGCACATATACTTTCAAGCTCGTTTATTATAATACTGAAACATTCGGCCAACTTGAACCCACCAAATTATCAAACTAGTTGGATTTTATCAAAAGTGTCGTTCATTTTTATATTATAAAAAACATTTGTGTAAAAGATAATTAACTTAATATATGTTTCTCAATAAGTTATTCTTAAAAATCTAATCTATTATGATAAGAAATGCTTTAATAAGAAATGCTTTAATAATTATTTAATGGGTCTTGCGTGTATTCACCAACTTTTCTACTATGCACATAGGTCTATAGATTATCAGTGTACTTGTTGATTTTCTTTTTCTTATTGGGTAACAAGTAGGTCGGACTTATAATTCCTTATGAAGAAAAATTAAGGGTAGGCAATCCTTAAAATTAAGGAAAGGTAGAAGATCGAAAGGATTGGATGTGCCACAAATTAATTTGACCTACAATGTCTTACGGAATTAAATTCATAACGGTCCCTCGACCCTGCGAGGGACCCCTCAAATTACATGGGGCTCAGCTGGTAACGTAGCTACGACTTGTCGTGGGGTCCACTTGTGTGTACTGGAGAAAAAGAATGGTGGGTCTGAGCTTGACTTTGCTGTGACAAAGGCGGGGTCCATCCACCATTCAACCATTCTATGCTGCTTTGATCAAACTTCGAACTCAAATTACTTAAGCACAAGGTTTTTGAAGCTCATATACAGGATTCAGTTCGAGCAGAATTTACAAAGTTGGCTGCTGAATAACAAAGTTGAAGACATGATTATTTTGAGAAAGATAAAGGAGGACCATGGCCCAACTAAGATAAGCAGAGAACTGGATGGGTAAAAGAATATTTCTCTAAATCAAGGATGGGTAAAAGAATATTTCTCTATCTTCTATTGATTTCACATGCATTATGAACCAGACAACACTATTAAAAGTATAGCAATTACCATCTCTACCTTTGTAAACCAAGCATCACTGCGAAAGAGATCAATGCTGCAGCTGTCAACTTACAGAAACAATGTTCCCGCTGACGTTTCCTGGATTTGGAAATGTTATAGCCTTCACGCATTGCACAATTTATTATCTAGCTAGATAAACAACAAAATGTTAGGAAATAGGAGTTGAGGAAAGCATCTGGCTGCAATCCCGTTTGTCAAGTGCACAAATATTTAAAATACAGTCACATCATTGGTGAATGATTGCTACTACAGGAACAATCAAGTTTTGCAAATGGCCTATGAATGACGGGAATTTGAAGCAATTTTGGCAATGACTTTGGCTTTTATAAATCACACATTTGTAAATGTTTTTGTGAAATTTTTTCCACTATTTGAAATTTGTATAAGCTTACAAGTAAAACTTTACCACTTTATTAACTTTTTGAAAATTTTGCAAATGCAATTTCAAATTCATAAATTTCCATGCACTTTTGAGAGATTCTGACTACAATTTTGACTTTTCTAAGCTTTTTTTAAAAATTTTCTAGTGAAATTCTTTAAACTATTTGAAAATTTGTTAAAGATCGAAGCATGTTTTTTCATATCTTAGAAGAATTGTTATGACATCAAGTAGGTTCCAGCATTCGTTTCTTTAACGTTTAAACATTTCGTGTTTGTTCTGGCGTTAGGGGAAGATCTATTTTCACATGATACTAAAAATATTAAACATGTTGTGTCAGATTGGATTTTGAATACTTGTGCAACAGGGAGAACGGTTTCCATATTAGGCTACTCCTACAGATTAAAATAAAGGGGTATTTTGGTCATTGTAGGAGTATGTTTTGAATAATACCATTTTTTTGTCTTGATAGGGGATCTCTTCCATTTAGTAAGTAGGGACACTTTAGTCATTTATATCTCATAACACAGGGTCCCAAAATGGTCATAGATAAAGCAAAAGTATATATCTTTTGTCTCTTTGGCCATATCATCAATTTCATTTGTCACTTCAAATTTTGTTGTGACCATTTCTGAAAATTTTGTGTATCCTTAATGTCAAAGACTTCGAGAGACTTTAAGACCAAAAATTTGAATTCATATTCCTGTCTAAATTTTTTCAAAACTAAATTTTTAAAAATATTTACTTACTTCTCAAAAATTTGGTGGGGGATGGGCCATGGTTCCTCTCAATTAAATTAAAAGGTAGCTATGTCCTTTCCTTTATATGTAAATCTGAAAATAAAAGTCTAATTTAACATTAGGTACCCCTAGGTCAACAGTGAGAAGTAGCATTGTAAGATGCTGCCATTTCAACAATTTGGTGATTCACTCGAAGATGATGTGAATTATTAGATTTGGAAAATGCCTAATAATTTTTTTAATTTTTTTTAATCCAATGAAAGAGTTGATATTGTTCATAATTCTTCTAGTATCTACGTGTCCTACAACTTTCTCTTTTCCTCTCTCTCTCCCTCTCTCTCTCTCTATATATATATATATATATTGAATCACTGAATTTTTTCATCCAGATTTAAATTGAAAAATCATATGACCTCTTACAAGCAGTCATGATTAGATGAATGTATGATGACAAAAGAAAAGTTGACCTCCTTATATATAAGAGAGGGAGAGATAACTAAATCAGCTGGCTTAAAATTGTCATTAAAAATTCTAAGCCATGGGAGTATTACCAACGGTCTATGCTACACTAATACTTTATTGTTCTTTTAATGGCTGTTTTTTGTGTTCCGACCAATGAGTTAAATATTTAGCAATTTGACGATACCACTCGTTTCAATTTCCATATATATATAGATAGACACACCAAAAACATTAAATCAATATATTCTTTATGAAAGCTCATTTTATTTGTTCAAACTTTTGCTAGAGTCAAACTAAACAAAATAAAAATATTAACACGTAAAATTTTATCTTCAGATTTTACTCTACCTCACTAATTGTGGCACATTGCCTTACAAAACTAACAACTAATTTCTGGGTGAATAACTGGTTAACAATAGTACTGAATGCATTTGTCAGTAATGATTATTGTGCACGTTTCAGCTTAGGTACCTTACTTTGCCACTTAAGATGCAAAAATATAATGCTTGTACAATCAAACTAGAAGCATGTCGCTTTGAAGGCTGTAACCCAACCGACGATGTTATGTATTTCTTGTGAGAAGAATGTTTTACTTATTACAGTGGGGAACACAAGTTGAGCAATATGCATAACAGATGCTTGAAGTATAAAACTGGTCATCAAACCGAATTGAAGTTCATTTTGCTCTACTTCCTTGTTCCCTCTTTCAGCTTTTTCCCCTTTTCTCTTTATAGGATCATCTAGGCTTCACCTAGTTTCCACCTAACCCACACTAGGCCTTTCTGAGGGTCTGCTATCTCCGCCTACCTGGCACTTCTAGCTACATATCAGTCTAAGATAAAGAATTTTGTGCCTATCAAAGAAAAAGAATCTGGAGGCAGTTAATCTAGTGGTCTTGAAAAAGCAAAATAATAAATAAGAAAATAAAAGATCTACTCCTGATGAACAAAACCTCATCTTAAGTCGCCTGCAATTTTTTTCCATTAGTTGTTTGATAGAGCATATTTATATTGTTCTTCACCATTAGGTAAGGTTAAATTTGCCAAGGAAAATGAGAAAAAGGAAAGGACTGATATAATATGAGTCAGTTCATGTTTAGATCAGATTTCCAGCAGGATATTTACTTGTTCAATATCTTATCTGGTTCCATTTCATAAGTCAAAGCTTGTGTTTGGTAAATGGAAGAGAAGGCTNTGCAAGTTGTACCAAGGAATAGAAGTTGTGGCACTCCTTGTTCTACAATATGTGGAAGGTCACACAAGCTTCTGTGGGGCCTTACAGTCTCACGCATCACATGTAATAATAACACGCTGTTTTTGTGTTTGCAGTCTCTAGGTAGCCTCGTTGCCTTCCAAGCAATGGTGTCAATTGCCACAATTGGGCTCTACATAGCATATGCACTTCCAATATTTTTCAGAGTGACACTAGCTCGGAGGTCATTCGTTCCGGGCCCATTCAACTTGGGCAAGTACAGCATTTTTGTTGGTTGGGTTGCCGTCCCCTGGGTTGCCACGATAGCTGTTCTTTTCTCGCTTCCAGTTGCCTATCCAATTACCAAGGATACTCTGAATTACACACCAGTTGCTGTGGGCGGCGTTGTCTTTGTCACTGTATCATCTTGGATTCTCAGTGCAAGACATTGGTTCAAAGGCCCCATAACCAACATTAATACATGAATTTTATTTTACAAACAGCTTATATATTATGTGCCCCATCCATAACCAATAATGGTAGCTTTTTTTTGAAAAAAAAAAAAAGTTCTGGGGTTTGGGGTGGATCAAGAAGGAAAGTCTGTCGAAGGTGTCCCTTTGCAATTTGCATTATGTGTTTCTTTAAAATCTTTGTATTCATTTCTCAAATGACACGTCAAATTATTTGTAAATTTGTATTTAAGAAATTGTGGTGGAATTAATCCGTAGTCACCACTGTAGATCATGGGATATACTGATGATTTTCATCTTATAAGCAACATTTCTCAGTGAGAGAGATTTTGTTGCTCTTTTTTATTGTTGTGGTTTAGTTCAAATTCTTAGTCCAGCATTGCTATGTAGGTGATGCAAAGAAAAGTGTTCTGTATAATTATTTTGATATGACCATTAGGCTGGAAAAGGAGCCAAAGGAGCTGATAAGGCATGGACTGAGAAATCTGTTTCTTTGCAATCTTAATAGTCTTCAATACAAGCGATATTTCAACAAAATATTGAAAACAAACGCTTAGGACGACCCTAATGGCTTCTAAAGAACTAAACGAGTTTCAAAACAATCAATCATAAGCAAGATATCAACTAAAAAGCATGATTATGATTTATATAGATCTAATGTCCATGAAACCCTAGAAATTCTAGAAAGTCGAACCTAACCTCTATGCACCCACCGCAGCTGGTTCCATGGCCATGCAAGAATCAAGACTCAGCCTGGCATGATACATAGAAACATACATGCCATAAACCAGTCTAAACCATAATCCATGGAGGAAAAAACTAAAGAAGTAAGAAACCTCAACTTGCCTTCTTGATGAACGATGAATGGATGATGGCAGCAAGAAGAAAGGAAGAAGAGGAAAAGAAGATGTAGAGAGGGAGAACACGTGGAGAAGAGAGAGAGCGAAGAGAAGAATGAAGAGAGAGACAAGGAAGGCAAGTTTATGAGGTTTTTTCTTTATTGCTTCTAGACTCAATAGTTTAATTGAACTATGCATGCATAAATGAGTTTAATCTATATAGTGTGTGGAATGTAAACCATATGGGACCCATTAAGTCATCACTTAGGAAAATTCTTCAAATGGCTTCTAGAAACCCTAAACTGTATACTGTGCGGAATTTAAACTAATGCACGAAACTAAGATATGAACTATGCATGCATAAATGAGTTTCTAACCAAACGAATACGGACACCATCCCTAGGCTCCAAACAATGTAATTACTTCAGGTTTACTGTGCAATTAAACTTTTTATCCTAATTTTACCTTGAAAACCCGTAGATAACACTCACCAACTCGTAATTGTCTGAGAGAAAATGGATGAGGATGCCCCTAAAAAGGATGACATTATACAAGACTCTACAAAACTCTAATACACTAGATTCAAAACCCTAATTTTGTAAGATTAACTTAAATTAATGTTCACATTCCGGTGGTTAATATAGGTTTAACAAATACTAGTGCATGCAAAGTTCAACTGAATTAATCCTGTTTGACATGTATTTTACCATATATCCTTGAATACACCTATATCCATTCTAGATTATTGTTTTCTCAAAAGTTATAAAACAAAATAAAATTTCAATTTCAATTAAATGCATATGGGTAAATGTCACAACACATGTCTAAATTTGTTTTCGTCTCTAAAGCTCAAGTTTTGTTATGGAATTTACAGTTTCATCCCATACAAATCCGAATCTCTCAAGATTATCTCTAAAATTACCTTCTTACTTAAGTTACTTAACCATTAAAGTAAAATGGAGATGAAATCAATAAAAATTATGATGTTATCTCATCCAAAACATCTAACGGAAAGTTAGAAAGATTTGCCATTAAGAAACTCGAGCTAGATAGTTCCCACAAAAGGCAAACATTAGAGAACATGATAAATTCTCCTGATTCCTAAAATACCCTACATATGGATCTATAATGTCATATATCATCTAAATGCCCCTAAACATATGATGATGAGACAACTAAAAATCAGGTGAATTAAATTGGAGAAGAGTCAGATACACAATAAAATGATGAATGAAAAATCAAATGTAGTGCAAACCATGTCCAGTCCAACCTATTTTCAAAAATAGAAACCATAGACAACTTTCACAGTCAATTTTGAGTGAGCTACCACCTAGCAAAAGAGTACTGCACAATAATTGGATCTATCAAATCATGGAAGAAATTGATGGAAACAAAATATACAATGCAAGACTAGTGGTGAAAGGCTTCCAGCAGAAGAAAGGTGTTGACTATAGTGAAATTTTATTACCAGTTGTTAAATTGCCTATAATTAGGCTGGTGTGAGCTTGATGGCAGCTAAACATATACATTTAAGGTAGTTAGATGTCAAAGCAACTTTCTTCATAGGGACCTGTAGGAAGACATTTGTAGAGGTAACCGGAAGGCTGTAGATGTTTGGGAAATGAAGTGTTATGTGCAAGCTAAAGAAGTCTCCATAGTTTGCAACAAACACTAAGGAAAGAGTACAATAATTTCAATAATTTTATGGGAAGAAGTGATATTAAGAGATGTGATATGGATCATTGTGGTTTACTTTAAAAAATTTTGATAGTTGTTATACTATTTTACTATTTTATGTCAATGATATGCTTATTTCATGATCCAATTTACAATATATATCAATATGTTGAAACCATAGTCACAAATATCGTGTCGGAGTTTTAAACGGCAAGTTTTTCCTCAGGTATAAGACGATGAGCTTAAAAAAGGGAAAAAAATATGAAAAAATATGGTAATTTTTTAAAAATTTAAAAAATCTAAAAATGGGAAAAAATAAAATAGGTGAGAAACTAATAACACAAACATCAAATGATAAGTATATTTGCAACAAATAAAAAGTAAAATAGAAAATAAAAAAGATTTTGTTTTGCATTAAAAAATAAAAAAATGAAAAAAGTGAAAAAATGCGAAAAAGAAAGCTAAAAATGCATTTTTTTGTTTTATTTTTTTCAAAAAATGCATTTTTTAAAAGTTCTAAATGGCATTTAATTTCCCACATTTTTTGCAATTTTTTTGAAAATAACACATTCTTTGTGACTATGCTTGAACCAACAACTATCACATGAGTTTGTCATGAAAGACTATTAGGTGTTGCAAAACAAATCTTTAAGACAAGATTAATAAATGATAAGAAAACATGTACTTTAAAGTTGTCACAAGAAAATTATGTTGAGAAGATCTTGTGCGTGTTTAAGATGCCTGATGCAAAAGCTGCTAGCACCCATTTGGCAAGCCCCTATAAATTTTCAAAGGAGTTGCCAGCTAAGACATAAGAGAAGCATAGAATCATTTCCAAGGTCCCTTATGCATTTCCATAGATACTTTAATGTATGTTAAAGTTCTTACCAGGTCAAATGTTACACATGAAGTGGGAGAAGTGAGCAGATACATGTTTGATTTAGGAAAGAAGCATTGGAAGATGTTAAATGGATCCTGAGATACATGAAGGGAGTATGACACTTGTTTTAGGTGGTGACGTTGATAGTTAAAAAATTATTTTGTGGTAGAGGTTGAGTTGGAGTCTCAACTTTAGAAGATTTTGGCATTGTCTACCACTGAAGCATAGTATGTTCTCATCATAGAAGCAAGTAAAAAATGATTTGGTTGAAGAATCTATTAAAAGAGTTGGATAGAGAAATTTGTTGTTGGCTTGGAAATACCAAATTGTTTTTTCAAGGGTCCAAAATAAATTTCAAATGGGGAGAGATAGAAGGAGATAAAGAAGTAAGAAGTTGAGTTCCCTTAAGCACAACGTTTTGTCCCATTCGAAGGGTATTTCAAAATCTTGAAAAAACAACTTTTCTTTCACATATGCAACTTAATCTTCGCCATTTGTTCTCACTAGAATCAATGGCCTAGATGATTTCCATCAAGTCCAGTATACAAGAGTCTCATAGCTATGGAAATAGAGTGTCTTTTCTTATGGTTTTTCGTGAGTTTTGATGATAACTAGAAGCATCAAGACAACCAGCCAATTCTAACAGAAGAACCATCATTCCTCATGCTGGCAACCATCAGGCAATGGGTAATTAATTCTAGCATCTAAAGCAACAGAGAATACCCACATTTTCTGTTGATAGCTCAACTGCCAGAAACATCTTTCCCGATGGTATCTTTGTCGGTGCCCCACGTACCATCAAGAAATCATTTCTTGATAGCTATGGTAGGGCTTTGTCGATGGTTAGGGCGGTTGAGAAAAATCAATTATACTGTAGAGCTAGAAAATGTCTTTGCTCATGAAAAGACCAGTAAATGAAAATCTGTCAACCTGATTTCAGCCATCGACCTAAGATACATGGAGTAACGAGAAAATATTTATTTTTTCCCCCTTCTTCCCATTTTCTCTCTCCCCAAAACTCTCTTATGCCCCTTCCCCTCCCTCCTCTGAAGAGAACCTATTAGACTCTGCCTTTGTCTCCACTAGATTCATTCGAGAGATTTGGTTCTATAGTTGAAGACACTGCTGCATGTTATCATCAATCTCTCTCTAGGTAACTCACCATCCTTTTCCCTTTTCCATACCCATCTGCAATGAACCTATTTATCCCAAACAATGGGAAACCATTTGCGGTCCATGGGGATAGGAGCACCATCACTATAACCCCCTGGTGACAACAGGAAGCGAATGCCCATTATAAGAATCACAGCCATCTACAGCTGGTGCATATGTGGGATGACCTTAAATGGTCTGAACAACTCAAGGAGTAGGTAGCACAATCTCTTGTGGCATAAGGAAAGAAGTGACGGTTGTTCTTCCGCCTAGGCGAGGCTGAGTAGGGCCAGTACTTGTTTACCTACGGACACCCACCAAGTAGTTTGCAAAAACAACCCTCCGACTCACCTTTTTAAGGGTTGGTTCAATGGATGAAAACAGAGGCCGATCTGTAAGTCTAATGAGTTGTTTATGTTGTTGATGTTTTTGATTGTACCATAGACATTATACAAAACAAAAAAATGTTGTTCGAATAAGCTAGTGCCTAAGCCTGGGCATTGGGTTGGGTAACAGACAGGCACCTGGCCTGACTCGGGCCCAAAAAATAGGCACTGGGCCGGCCTGGGTTGACCCGACTAAGTCCAATTCAGCCCGATAAGATAATTTTAATATTATTTTTGGTTATTTAGATATATAATTATATATATTNTTTTATATTACTTTTTTTTAGTTTTCATTAAACCGGGCTGGCCCAAGCCTAGGCTCTGGTTTTGGGTGTTGGGCTGGGCCTAGCCAGAAAGTTATGGCTGCAGCCCAGCCCAAGCTGACTCCTTATCAGGCCGGGCTGGGCAACCCGATGCCACATGCCAGGCCTACCAGTGTCAGTCGGGTCACCACTTGCATGGTGCCAGTAATTTGATGATAATAGAAACTAAATAATGGTTGCAAGTATGCCAACAAATAATTAATATTGCATGCATTTGTACATGTATTTTGATGTCAGTATTGTGAGTACTTTTCATTGTGCACGACAGAACCATAAGTTTCTAGCAGCGGACAAAAAACTATCATTAAAAATATAGAAAGCCTTTGCTAAAAGTTGTAGCAATAGTTAAGGACCATACCTAGAAATAAAAAAGTGTGCCTATTAGCTCTGTGCCTAAAACCTACTTGGTGCGGTTCTTTTCAGCAGCGACTTTTTATGCCTTTTAATATATATATATATATATATATATATATATATATATATATATATATATATATATATATATATATAGAGAGAGAGAGAGAGAGAGAGAGAGAGAGAGAGAGAACACCACTAATTCATTCACAAAAGAAATTTTATTAACAAAAAAATAATTTGTTTAGAACTGAAAAAATTACATCCACAAATGCTTTTTTAAATATTTAAGTAATACCTCCTAAGTTGGATGCTCTTCTCAGCAACAGGTGGCCTGCCAACTTTGCATTGCCTCAGTTCTCTCTAACAATAGCATAATGTCATCAAGGCAATTATCAAGGATACACTAATGCAAAAAAGTTTAAGTAAACCTCTACGGAAGTCATCACTTTCTGATAGTGAAGAATAAAGAACCTTAAATGTTAGTAAAAAAAATGAAGACCTAAACATAAGATCTTCATGTTGAATTCAAGAAGTGTAACCGCAAATAAGAAAATGAAAAAAAAAATGCAAAATAAGATTCTCTATAACAAGGTGAATTTGCACAATGAAGTGAAAGGAGATGTTTAGAATGGCCAGACATTGCTTGAAAAGCACGTAGGAGGAATCAAAGTTAAGTCAAATGAGAAGCTTTATACTTAACGATATGCGTAGCTGAGGTGGAAGACAGACACTAGGCTTAAAGGAGGTGAACCCTTGGAAAGTTGTGGACGTGTGGTGCACGTCAGTTACAGACAACTTCCCTGGTGTTGCATAGACTATAAGCCCAAGGGTATCTAAAGCAATAACCAACTACTTACGAAACATTAGCCAATGGGTAGACTTTAGCTGGAGATTTCTTCCAAAGAGAATCTTCCTTCCCATATGATCAGATGGTTACATAGATCTTCATAGGAATGACATGTTCTCAGACACTTTAGTCGGGTAACACTTCACTAGCGGTTAGTCCTTGCTTTACTGTGCTCATTAAATTCATATTGCATGTGAGAGATGAATAAATGCAAGCCCAATATTACGAACATTGATGAGATGATTTACGTGAAAAAGGTCTTTTCAATGTTGTTTAACTTATGTCATCAACGTCAAAGAAGAAAACAAGCTAAAGCCAACCTGCAGAATTGACATATGCATGAACATGGGGTATAAGTGTAACCAACATCAACTATTACAGCAAACTAACATATGCATCAAGAAATGAAGACTATGAAACTGATGAGAATTGAGAATACCAACTGTAATTTTGTTGAAGAAGGTCCTACAACAGCAGCTGCTAATCCTGTCCCCTTTCTGATGAGAATTGAGAATAGCAACTCACTCTGCATGCTGAACCTTTCTGCTATAAAGTCCAATGGGTGCCTCATATTTCTGATTTTCTGCTATAAAGTAGAAAACATATTTCAAATTCTACATTCACCCAATCAATTCTTATAAAATAATGAATAGGAAGAATCATATCTTCTGTCATTTAATCAAAGAAAAAACCAAGGACCAATGGGAACTGAATTAGCAAATGGGTCAGCACCAACCAATTAAGTTGAAGCCAATGACTGATACTGTGATGACTAGCTTAGTAGCAAAAGAAGAATGTAGAAACCTAACCCTCATATAACAAGATGCCTTTTCAAACTCAATTATATACACAAGCAAACATCAAAACAGATCACAAAATAGATGACCATCAAAAAACCTCAACGAATCAGTAAAGGAAAATAAAAAATTTACTAGGCTGAGAAGCCCAGCCTGGTTCCATACCCATAATCCCGACGAGTTGTGCATAGTTCACAGTAAGGACCCTTCCATAAAGCTCAGCAATGTTCATGTTGTCCATTGCAGTAACTGCATCCTCTTCTCAAGGAAAGTGACAAACCCAAATTACTTTTGCTTCTAGGTTGCCTGATGGTTAGCATACAGGCAGTCCTTGAAGAGGCTGCAACATGTATTATGCAGCTTGAAAAGTAAAAAAAAAAACCGTAAGGGATACTCAGATGCTGACTGGGTAGGATGCCCAATCACTTGGAGTTCAACAACAAGCTATGGCATATACCTTTGGCCTAATTGCATTTTTTGGTCTGCTAAAAAGTAGTCCACCGTAGCATGATCAAATTCAGACGCAGAGTACCGTGCGCTAGCTGCAGCAACAGCTGAAATGACTTGGATCAGCTATATTCTTAGAAATATTGGAGTCAGTATACACAAAACACCTATTTTATTTTGTGTTAATCTCTCAGCCTTACACATGACCATCAATCGGTGCAACATAATCGGTCCAAACATATTGAATGGGACTATCATTATGTTCGAGAAAGGGTGGCTGCGAAGCTCCTTGTAACCAGATATATTCCTTCAACAGATTAGATTGCTGATATCTTCACAAAGCCATTGGGAAGAGTATGATTCCATTATTTGAGAAACAAACTTGGCCTGGACTAGAACACTAGTCTCGTTTGAAGGGGGATATTAACATATACGTTTCTAGAACCAAGTTTCTAGAAATGTCTCCCACTATGCGTGTAGTGATGGGCTGATCAATTCATAAACTGACCCACAAGGTTGGATGTGTGAGAAGTAGTGGCTGAGCAGTTTCTAGAACCACCCATGCTGATGGTGCGTGAACCACTCACAATGTTGATCATGTGAGAAGTGGTGGTTGATCTAGAACCATCCAACCAGAAATGTATAAAGGCTGATCGTGTGCAATCAGTTATCCAAGTCTTATTGTGTGCAATCAGTTATCCTCCTTTATTGTAACATGTAACTGAAAAATAACATGTACTTCCCCCTTCCACCGTCTTTTTCTTTATGTCTGGACTGCCACCGCTGTCGAGATTGCTGCCACCTTCTAGAATGCCACCGATCGCCTGGTTTACCGTCCCTTGAAGTTCTGATCTAAGGTTATCCATTATCTTTTTCTTTACGTTTGGACTGCCACCGCCGTCGAGATTGCTGCCACCTTCTAGAATGCTACCGATCACCTGGTCTATCGTCCCTCGAAGTTCTGATCTAAGGTTAGGTCTCTCAGCTCCTTCTTCTTATTTCTTCTTCTGCTTTAGATGCAGGGCATCATATTCATTCTTCTGATTCATTCTTCTGATTTCCCACTGCCTCAATGACATCATATTCATTTGATTTTTAATTCTTCTTAGTTGTACATGTCGGGTGCTTGCTGAAGCCTAACAGGAGAATGTTGTTTGTTGCAGTACTTGTTGAAGCCTCACGGTAATTCCTTCGCTTATCATAAGTTTCTGTTTTTTATATTTTGATTTAAGTGTGTAATTAATTTGATTAGCCCCATTTGAATGCTTTGTGTGCTTCAATACAAGGGTTTTCAATTTTAGTATGCAGATCTAGGGGTTTTCTATTTGTCATGAACTCATTTGAAAAGTAGGGGTTCTGATTAAGATTTAAGGTTCAGATTTCTCATTTTCAAATCAGTATATTGCATATTAGTCCTTTTATATAGTCTTGGTTTGATAATTTTATTTGCATTCTTTTCTTGATATGCATAAGGACATTCATCTAAAATTAATGCTTTCAATTCATTCTATTCACCTTGCATATTAGTAGCACCATTATATCATTGACTCCGTATATTTTGAATACTATGCTTATGCTGAGGAGACAAAGTAAAAATTGCGTTCTTCAAAGTAATTGTTGTAGTATCCTTCACATGCAAAACATCAAAAAATAGTTCTTGACGTTGATCTTACTTATTAACAAATCTATAAATAATAACCATTTGCTCTNGATAACATAATATTTAACATCATCAAATATTAGCTTTCACTTTACTTTCAAAAACATGTAAAATTTCTTTCTGATTGGTGATATATATTTAGCATTCTTTAGGGCATTATCTAAAACAACGTCTACAACTTTGTCATTATAACTAGCCAAAGTTTTAATAAACTCAATAAAATTACCTCATTGAATGAACTTAAACTTTCTTCATGACCTCCAAGAAAGCAAACTTAAAATGCTAACTAATGAATTACATCTAAAAATGCCTTTAATGTCAAGTTGTTGTTCTAAACATACTCCAAACTTTACTTTTCACTTTATCTATGTCCGATTTTTGTTTTTTTGCAGTTGTTTGATTGGAACTGTTTTTTCGGTTAACAGAAATTTTGGGCATTATTTAGAAAGAAATCTTTAGTTAGTCTTTTATTTTTTGGTTTCCTTTTTTCAGCCTATAAAAAGCTTCTTGTTTTATTAATCAGAGAAATTTTTGTCATTACTTATGTTGAAGCACTAAAATTTGTGCACTGTGAGGCACACATAACCCGCTTCGGCTGTTGATAGGCTAAGATAGTTAGAAAATTGTAAAAGTTAAACGATGTAACAATATATCTTTCGCATTTTTGTTGGATTAAGATTATTTCATATAGTGTGATTAGTAAACATAAATTTGAAAAAAGAAAAATTGAGTTGATATTATTTTTAATAAAATGGCCGGAGGTCTAGGGGTTTGATTTGGAAAATGAAAAGGAAGTTGACTACTAAAATAACCTCATTGTCGAGTTATTCAGACTCACAAATCAACTGCCCTCAAATACATTAGTCCACTGCATAACAACAAATACATTTCAAATATGTGTGTGTGTGTGTATATATATATATATATATATATATATATATATAGGGGGAGAGAGAATGAGAGTTCAAGAACTTTATAACTTATTATCTATACAATAAAATAGATAGTATCGACATATTGTTTTTTAGGCTTTCAAAATGATAATTAATCATATTCGCGCAGTCAACTGTTATGAAAAATTACTAGATATGTCAACTAGAAAGGTCAACATATAACAAAAACATAAAAGCAATAAATCTGTTTCATGGAAAACTTCAAAATTTAGAAGCTTTTTCGATTAATTCATTGAGAACCTTTCTCTCTCTCTCCCTCTATATATATATATATATATATATATATATATATATATATATTGCTATGTTCACTTTCTTATTTTTCTTTCGAAACTTTAATGTATTTTATAGTTCAGTGGTCCAAATTGTAACATTATTTCATTAATGACTTTGGTTTCTCATGGTTCTGCAATATGTATAATGTATATGTACATTGAATCATTTAGTACATAAATGATGCTTGAACTTATAAATGCCTTTCTCCTATAAATTTTTATCTAGTAAATGGTTTCTAATTTCTCAATTCTGTTTACCAAGCTCATTTTTTTACTTGTAATATTGTATGTTAGTTCCTTTTTACAGATGATGATGACCTTGTTCATCAATCAATTCCATCAAAGCATTAAACAACTGAACCTGTTCCATTAGAAACCTCTGATCAAGCTGATTCTACTGAAGGCTTCCAGTCAGTAGCTCATGTGGTATGACCCCAAAAAGGGACAACTTTTATATGAAAATTTTGATTTTATTGGCTAATTTTTAGCCACTGTTTTTAATATGTGCCCATTAAGACTTTTGTTGACAGTTATCAAATGACTGTTTTCTCCACTGCTTCTAAATTTTAATAAAAGTATTATTCAATAAGAAAGAGAGATATAGAAAGAGACGATGATATATATGTGTATTAATTAGTAAAAGCGAGACACTTGGATAAGGGACAAAAACCAGACCCATCAAAATGAGTTATTAAAATATTATTTGTTCAATCTAGCATTATAGCTATGATCTTAAGAGCGATTTGGTGAGTAACTTGCGTTTTTTATTCCTATTGATCATCTTCATCATTTTGATATCCAAGTAGGGATGTCAATGGATCAGATTTGGATCGGATATGTCTTTACCATGTCTGACTTATCAGATATTTACATATTCAGATTCAAATTAGGATAAATAATAATCTATAACATATTGGAATCCGATTTTTAAGTTTACATCTGCATTCTGATCCGAATCTGAATTCCAAATCCCAAATCTGATCTGAATCCGATTTCCAAGTTTACTTCCAAAATCCTTTCCAAAGCTGAATTTCAAATTCATATCTGAATCTGATCTACCTCTAACTTTTTTGAATTTGTATCTAATCGAATCAGAATTGAATTTGAGTTAATATCCAAATTTGAACATCCAAAATCGAATTTCATATCCGAACCTAATAATATATAAATCCAATTTCACTAATTAGCTCATATGATATATCTATAGCTGTATTGTGGATCCAAAATATGGGAATTCTAATAGAATTTAACAACGTAAATGAAAAACCTGGATTTTCTGAAAAAAAAAATCCGGTCGATGAAGAAGAAAAGGCTATAGTTTCTGGTTTCCCAGCTAAAAAAATGTCCTCCATGAACGTTAGCATGGGATTTGTATAATTTGTAATTTGGTTAAAAAAAAATACGTAGATGAAGGTGGGATTGCAGCATCAAGATAAGATATTATTTTTTTTAACGGTATCCTATGATGCTACTTCAACCCACTATTCCCTCCCCACCATAAATTATTCTTTAGAAAAATAATGCACAGAACCAGACTATATATCCCAACAGTTTTTTCAGCATAAAACTTAAAAGAAAATGTTATGAAAGCAATTAGCCATAGCATTCGTATGTCATTTTTGAAATCTAAATCAAATCCAGAAAATAAATTTCTTCTCATCACCTAAACATGTTTTCTATAATGGTTAGGTCGAATATTTGGATTCTGAATTTAGGATTTCTCCAGTTTGGGCATGTATATTTAGGTTCAACTCTGATAAAGCATTATACGTCATACTGTCATTTATTTCTATAATGTTTAGGCCCATACGTGCATCCATCGAAATTAGACTTTGATTATACTTAGGAGTTGGCATAGGGCATTAAGTGTATATATTCAATGTTAGTTAAAAATATTGCTTCAATAAAAGAATTTTTTATTAATTGATTGGATTAATTTTGTTTTATAGTTTATTTGATTAAATAATCCTCTAGTGGTTTCCAATGTTTCTCCTCTCCCTCTCTCTCTTGTGCACTCTTTCTTTTAACTGTTCCTCTTTCTCTCTTTTTTTGGGCTTGCCTCTCATAATTAGGACCTCTCTCTCTCTCTCTCACACATATGTCAGCTATTCATCCCCTCTTCCTCTCCCTTTCAAATGTCCCTCTTCCCTTTTTTCAAGGCTTCTTTCGTATTGCCCCTTCCCCTTTTGCTATCTCTCTCATCTAGTCTCTCTCTCTCTCTCTCTCTCTCTCTCTCTCTCTCGTTTTCATATTTATCACGCCACTCTCACCATCCCTCCATTCACTTTTATGTGAGTTTGCAAAGTATCAAAAGTATGTAATAGAAATCAAATATTGTTTAGATAATTATTTCCACGTGGGTTTTCTTTAAAACGAAATTGACTAAACTCGGCCTATTCACCGAGTTGATCCTCCAAGTCACGGGTTGTGAGTGGACAAGTTGTGTCCCGAGTCACTGAGTTTTAAAACATTGCTTTTCAAGGCAAAAACCAACAGTGCTACAGCGCAAGTTGGGATCCACCAAACCAAAAGCACAAGCCTAGCGCGGGAGTGGGTCGGGGTTGTGACAGTTGATATCAAAGTTAGTGCAACATTTGGACCCAAAGTTCCATATGCACAGATGTGTACACTCTAAAGGGGTGGACTGTAAAATTTAGTCTTGTACCTAAGATTGTGAGAAATCCTGAAAGACTTATAAGGGAGCTAGTTAAATGATTAAGTATCATGTTCTAGTTTTTTGGATAAAACAAAAGTTGCTAGGGGGTGTTGGGAAACTGCCAAATCAGAAGGTCGAAGCCCAGTGTAGGAGTGGGTTGGGTTGTAACAGTTAGTATCAAAGCTGGTTCAACACCCAGACCTAAGGTCTCACACACAATGACACAGACATGCTTTAAAGGGTGGGGAATGGAATATGAATGTTTAGACTTGTGTCTTAGATTGTGAGTCTTAGAGGACTTATAAGGGAGCCAACTAAGTGGTCAATTAACCTGGTTAATAGCGTTTTGGGGTTGGAACATAAGCTATTATGGCAGATTGGGATCCATCAGTCTAGGAGCCTGAGCCTGGTGTGTGAGTGAGCCAGGTTTTGACAGTAAAATTCTAGAGATTTTTCTAATGGAAATTACTTTGCAGAAAATACCAAGGAAGAAGCTCGTTGACAAAGAGCCGAGAATTGTATCTATGGCTAATTACTATTAAAGGATACTTACATTTTTCTAAAGCAAATCTCTTGCTGAGAATCTTATTATAAAATGTATTTCTCAAACTATGCAACTCTAGTTGTCTAAAAACATAAAGGCATACATGTTCAAGTCTATACATTCAAAATTCTATTTCTCTATGTTGTACATATCATATGCTACGGAGTCGTATCAAAGAATGCGTACCATCAATTTAAAATTTGCAATACGATACACCACCTATATCGCGAACAAGTGGTTTATCATAAGTATTTCAACTATCATGCAATACAATGCCCACACCCATATTGTATGATATGAGGGCATATGCCCCACATCTTATGATACGGGTCTATTTTTAAAAATAGGGAATTTGAACCCCCTTTTTCGAAATAAGTTATAAAACTTGCCCCCTTTTCCTTTCTAAACTCATCTAAGAGTTGGAGGAGGGGCAGTTTGTGCTGATTTTGAAAGAAAATCATCAATGTCACCATGAATTTGTTGATTTAAGGGTATACTTTTGCATGATGTCCGATTATTGTTTGGCGAAAGAGGGATTTTCCAATTTCTTCCACGAAAGATGAATATGAGAATGAATATGATGAAGATTACGAACAAGACTGTTTTCATTTGTTATTTGGATTAAAATTGAATAATTTCATCTTGTGATGTGATGTATAACAATTAAAACTTATTTTTTTAAGTGCTATGGATCTGACGACTTATTTATGAGTTATTAGAACATGCTATAAATTATGTTTCTTGATCTCTTAGATCATGTTGTGTTGTCATATGATATTATGACTTATGAATGTTTGTGAAGTAACTTCATAGTTATAATAAGCTAATAATTATCTATAACATGTTTTGTATAAAGAACCTATTTTTCTTGCATTTTTCCTTATTTTTTCTGATTTTCCTTTATTTTTCTGTTTTTTTGAATTAAAAAAAAATGATATGAGTACAAAATGATACGACACTTGGCAACACAACATATCTATTGGCCAAACCGAAATCACTTGCGATATGTTTCTACAACATTACTATTTTCAGAAAGTAGAATTGGAGCAGTGAATGACCAGTGTAGCAATTGTTCTGCCTAAACAACCGAAAGCTAAATGTGCATATGGAACATTGATTGCATTCTGCATGTCCCTTTTACAGAGACTGGGAGAAATAGACATTTAGGGGACAACCCCCTAGCAACAGATACGTGGTAAATTCGAACAAGCATGTGAATCTAAATAGTGTAGGTGTCACAAAAAATGAATAATTTAAAATGGATTTAACTATTGTATCATGTTCATTGCTTCATTCTTTTGATATACTGCAACAGATTTTTCTTAATTAAATGATTTAATCATTACCTACATGGAAAGAATTTTAATGGGAAACATTGTAAACGTTTTCCACTTTCACACCACAAAGAATGCAACTTTTCAAGTGGTGCTGCAACCACATTCAAGCATTCCACTGACAGATCTCATTGCTTTTTACATGCCTTTTCTAACATAAAAAGTTTTCAAATGTGAAAAGAAACATGCACTTCTTTTTCATCTATATATCTTTTTATATTTAAAAATTCAAAAGGCAGTAACACAAGTAGCAAGTGTCCTCTCAGAATTAAAATGCTGTTGAGATACTATGGCAAAGTGAGAAGATATGAACACTGAAAGCTACTGTTAGAAGAATACTCTGGGTTGCCACGATAGCTGTTCTTTTCTCGCTTCCAGTTGCCTATCCAATTACCAAGGATACTCTGAATTACACACCAGTTGCTGTGGGTGGCGTTGTCTTTGTCACTGTATCATCTTGGATTTTCAGTGCAAGACATTGGTTCAAAGGCCCCATAACCAACATTAATACATGAATTTTATTTTACAAACAGCTTATATATTATGTGCCCCATCCATAACCAATAATGGTAGCTTCTTTTCGAAAAAAAAAAGTTCTGGGGTTTGGGGTGGATCAAGGAGGAAAGTCTGTCGAAGGTGACCCTTTGCAATTTGCATTATGCGTTTCTTTAAAATCTTTGTATTCATTTCTCAGATGACACGTCAAATTATTTGTAAATTTGTATTTAACAAATTGTGGTGGAATTAATCCGTAGTCACCACTGTAGATCATGGGATATACTGATGATTTTCATCTTATAAGCAACATATTCTCAGTGAGAGAGATTTTGTTGCTCTTTTTTATTGTTGTGGTTTAGTTCAAATTCTTAGTCCAGCATTGCTATGTAGGTGATGCAAAGAAAAGTGTTCTGTATAATTATTTTGATATGACCATTAGGCTGGAAAAGGAGCCAAAGGAGCTGATAAGGCATGGGCTGAGAAATCTGTTTCTTTGCAATCTTAATAGTCCTCAATACAAGCAATATTTCAACAAAATATTGAAAACAAACGCTTAGGACGACCCTAATGGCTTCTAAAGAACTAACGAGTTTCAAAACAATCAATCATAAGCAAGATATCAACTAAAAAGCATGATTATGATTTATATAAATCTAATGTCCATGAAACCCTAACAAGATTACGCTAACTAGTGCTCGTGTATAAAGATAAATCCTATTAAATACGCAACTCAACGTGAAACCTTACTAGAACGCACGACTTCTAAAGAAAGCACTAAAATTTGAAAGCAATACATGAAAAATTAAAATATGAGAAAACAAGGCCTAGTGTCTAACATGCATGCATTAATTTAGTATGATAACAAAATAAAGATAATTGAGTGAAGCAAATACTAATAATAAATTGACTCATAACCCCTAGTGCCCGACGCCGCCGGTTCCGTCGAAAAAATTCTAGAAAGTCGAACCTTAACCTCCATGCACCCACAGCAGCTGGTTCCATTGCCATGCAAGAATCAAGACTCAGCCTCTGCCTCATGCTCAATCCGTTAAGTCATCACTTAGGAAAATTCTTCAAATGGCTTCTAGAAACCCTAAACTGTATACTGCGTGGAATGTAAACTACTGCACGAAACGAAGATATGAACTGTGCATGCATGAATGAGTTTCTAACCAAACGAATACGG
>JAANDH010001965.1:7894-22140 GCA_011799765.1 Nymphaea thermarum | reverse complement strand
CTATCACTGTACCTGTAGAAGTCTTCTTGACAAAGAGGGAATGATCTGCCGAAGAACGTCGGAAACCCTCATGCTCAATGTGCTCTGATAATTTCTGAAACCAAGCTCGAGGACTTTGTTTCAGACCATAAATCGCCTTTCGCAATCTGCACACTTTCTGACACTCCCCCTCAGCAACAAACCCTGGTGGTTGCTGCATGTACACTTCTTCATGTAAGTCACCATAGAGAAAGGCATTTTTGACATCAAGTTGTGACAGGGACCAATTCTTGCTGACAGCCACAGCAAGGAGAATCCGTAAAGAAGCATGTCGTGCCACAGGAGAGAAGGTATCATAGTAATCAACCCCATAAGTTTGGGTACAGCCTTTAGCAACTAGGCGAGCCTTATATCTCTCAATGCTGCCATCCGCTCTGTATTTGATGGTAAAAACCCATCTACAACCAACAATAGCTGTATCCACTGAAGGAGTAACAAGGGTCCAAGTGCCTCGAGACCGAAGAGCAGCCATCTCTTCTTGCATAGCTGCAGCCCATTTGGGATCAGAGAGAGCATCCATATGCGTCTGGGGAAGTGCAACAGCCGACAGCCCCTTGACAAACTGTCGGTATGTAGGAGTGAGTTTGTCCATGGATAAATGGCCAGAGATAGGATGCAAAGTGCAGCTGCGTTTGCCTTTCCTTTGAGCAATGGGCATATCAAGGTCATTAGGAGCATGAGCATGCTCGTGATATTCTCTTGTGGCATCATCATCACATAAAGAATCGTCAGCAGTGGTGTGTTCAGAAATTACCTTGGGCGTGCTGGGTGAAGGCACAGGTGCACAGGGAGCAGGCGCAACAAGTCTAGTACGACGTTGGTAGACAGCCCCAAAACGTGGATCAACTGGTGTTGGACAACTCAAGAGAGGTAAAGGGAGATGGACTTCCTCACTCAAGTCAGGTGCCCGTAATTGAGTTCCATTAGGAGAGAAAAAGAAGGTAGACTCAAAGAATGTAACATCAGCACCCACGTAATACCGACGAGTAGAAGGATCATAACATCGATATCCCTTTTGAGTGCGGGAATAACCAACAAAGATCGCCTTGATGACCCGAGGAGACAACTTATCTCTCCCGGGACCAAGCAGGTGGACAAAGGCAACACATCCAAAAACACGAGGTTGAACAGAAAACAATTCTCTGTCAGGAAAGAGGACAGAGATAGGAACAAGGTCTCCCAACACAGACGATGGCATGCGATTAATAAGATAGCATGCGGTGAGAACAACATCTCCCCAGTAAGAATGAGGAACATGACTATGTATAATGATGGTACGAGCAACATCAAGTATGTGACGGTGTTTTCTTTCTGCAACCCCATTTTGTTGGGAGGTATAAGCACAAGAGGTTTGGTGAATGATACCTTTATCTTTGAAAAATTGCTCTAGAGAAGAAGCACAAAATTCAAGAGCATTGTCAGAACGCACAGTTTTGACACAAGTATCAAACTGAGTCAGAATTTCATTGATAAAATTTGTGATTACAGGACCGACTTCAGATTTATTCTTCATAAGAAAGACCCAACTAACACGACTGTGGTCATCGACAGCAACAAGATAATACCTATGACCTTGAAGGTCATGTGTACGACTCGGGCCCCAAACATCAAAATGAAGTAACTCAAAAACAGACTGACTACTTCTACCGGGCCGCAAGGGAAACGATGATGACCTATGATGCTTGCCCAACTGACAAGACTCACATTGAAAGGATGATTGAGGAGACAGCTGAGGAAGAACATGCAGTAGTTTCTGAAATGGTAGATGTCCAAAACGCAAATGCCAAGTATAGGTTGAAGACGAAGATGACCCCGAAGAGGTAGACCCAGCAAATGGAATGGGGTGCACTAGCCTGTAGAGACCTCCCTGTTCACGGCCACTGCCAATCACCCTGCCCGTCAGTATATCCTGAAACACAAGAGAAGAGGAGTCAAATATAGCACGACAATGCAAATCTCTGGTAATCTGACTGATAGAAAGTAGACTGTGTGGGAATTCTGGTGCATGAAGAACATGTTGTAATGGCAATGACGAAGTAAGTTGGACCTCTCCATGTCCAACAACTGGAGAAAATTTCTCATCTGCTAGAATAACTGAGCGACCAGGTGGAGTAGAGACATAGGAAGTAAACTGTGCATTGTCACCACATAGATGTGTCGATGCACCAGAATCAATAAGCCAACCTGTCGTGTCAGTAGCAGGGCAAACTGTACAGGCAGAATACATACCAGAAGAAGAAGCACTAGCAGCAGTAGTGACAGTAGAGGTGGTCGGATCAGAAGCATGCTGAGGTCTATCTCCAATCAAGCTTCGCAACTGAGAGAGAAGATCATCTACACGTAACTCACTGGAGGGGGCGGTATGCTGCGCCTTAGGCGGCTCTGAAGACTCAGTAGAAGCAGTTTGATTAGCAAAAGCGGGACGACCATGTTTCTGCCAACACTTATCCACAGTGTGACCAATGCGATGACAAAACTGACATACAGGGCGCGGAGTCGGAGTACCACGACGACGGCCTCCTCGTCCTCTAGCAAAGAATGACCCACCTCTGCCACGAGTAGGAAGCATAGCAGAAGTGGTATCAGGAACAGTTGCTGCAGGGATTGGTATTCTGCTCAGTCTACTATAAGCCTCATCAATAGGAGGAATCGAAGGACTAGTAAGCATCTGATTCTTCGCTGATTCATAAACTGAATCTAATCCTGAGAGGAATACCCCAACCATAAGCATATCTCTATATGCCTTCTGTTGCTCACACTTGCATGCAGGAAAGTAGCTGTTTAGTCTCTCAAACATGGACTTGAGACTAGAATAGTAAGTATGAAGGGGGCGACCATCTTGGCGCATCTGATGAATGTCATGATGTAGCTGCATAATTCTGGTTTCATTTCTTGCTTGCGAATAAGTGGCTGCAAGAGAATCCCACATATCCTTTGCACTTTCCTTGTGCAAGACTTCATTGGCAATGTCTTGGGAAAGAGTGCCAACAATCCAAACCATAACTAGAGAGTTATCTTTAAACCAAGTACCATATTTGCCTACCTTCTGTACGGGCTCGGGCTCCAATATAAGATGTTCTTTGTCATGGGCAATCAAGGTTTGTTTCACTTGCATTGCCCACATCTCATAATTACTGCCATTCATCTTGGTAATAAGGCTGGAAAACGAAGAACTCTTCATCTCTCCCGACGATACAAAGGAAGAGGTATTAGTGTCACTGCTGATTTCAGACATCTTCTAACACAAAGGAGGAAACCGAGCCACGGAATAGGAAGCGCAGGAAAAATACAGTCACATATGCAAAAATAGCAGGCAGATCATCAATTGAACATTGCTGAAAAAGCAGTCAAACGAAGTACACGAAGCATGCATCTGATCGGCTGAGTGAAAAACTGAATCTCATAAACCTAAGATGATCTCAGGCGGCAGACGGCAAACATGGCAGAAAACTGATGCCGATAAACCAAAAAACTGATGACGCCGTAGCTCATGAGGAAGAACGAAGAAGAATGGCAAGCGATGTTACCAAAGAAGACGGCATACGGTGCTGAACTGAATGCTGGTGTGTAGGCGATGAACTCAAACCATCGACGAGCGGCAAAGAGCAGCGGCAGACGGACAGCAGGCAGCGGGCGACGATGGCAGACGGCGGCACACCAGGCGAACTATCAGACGTCGGAGAAGGGTGACGTCAGACGAACGGCAGGAAGCAGAGAAAACACCAGGCGAACAGCAGGAAGCAACGGGCGGTGGAAGACGGCAACGGCGGACGATGGCGTCAGCGGGCGATGATGGCAGAAGGCGAGCGACGGTGCGGCGGCAACTGAAGACGACGACGACGGGCGGCGGAAGGCGACGAGCAGATGTGGTGGCTCGGGCGGCGGAAGTGTTGCGGGCAGATGTGGAGGCAACGGGCGGATGTGTTGCGGGCGAATGTGGAGGCAACAGGCGACAGAGGGGAAAGACGATGGGATGGCGGCAGCTGGCGCCGATGAGGCGGCGGCTGGCGCCGGTCAGGCGGCGACGACGAGCGGAAGAGAAGGAGTCGACTCCCGCTCTGATACCATGATAAAGTTTGAGAGGAAAAGAAATTGATTAACCTCGAAATCTGCCCTAACTCCTCTTTATATAAACTAGAGGAGAGGGCGAAAATACAAGAGAACCATAAAAGAGAAAATTATTACAGAAGTGCCCTCTTAAGCCTAAAACTGAATATAAACATATCTTAACAGACATGTATGCCAAGCTTGAGGGGGAGTGTTAGAATATCTTGTATTAGGGTACCGGGTCTCCCTCTTTATAATTCCACTTATTGTGTAATAGTTGATTAAGTGGAATAAGACTCTCTCTCTCCTAGGGTTGCAGTTGTGCACCTAGGTAGAGCTTCTCTGTGGTTTTTCACCTCTCTTTGAGGTTTTCCACGTATATTGTGTGTCTCTTTTCCTTCTCCCTATCTTGTTACGTGTTTCTACACTTTCTATCTTCCTCAAGCGTGAAACTAACCTTTCAAGCCGTCGATATTGAGGACGGAGGAGGCCCTTCGCCTTCAATCTTCCCTTTTGCAATGGTCGGCCTCTCAACCTCTCCGTGTTCGAGACGAAGGCACCGAACCTTGCTAGAGTGCTATCCGAATGGGGAATCGTCGGGGTCAAGAGGAAGGATCCCACCGGTAGTGGGGAATCCGCCTTGGACCTTTTGTTGGGCCACCGCCGGAACGCCGGTGTCCCAAAGACCTTCAATGGGGAAGAAGATGCCGCTGCCACTAGCACCACGGAGAAGAGCGTGCCATGAAGAAGATGACACTAGGATGAGGAGATATCTCGAGGACGAGTGGAGGAATACGCCACGGGCTAAGGGGGCGTGAGAGGCGAGACGATGCTCCAAGGCAAAGGGAGAGACCACCGCGGGAGAGGGGTGAGCCAAGGGGGGTCGGAATTGTAGAAGACGCCAAAGGAAATGGCGCTAGGATAGGGAGATACCTTGAGGACGAGTGGAGGAAGGAGAATGCGCCATGGAGGTAGAGGGGACGCCAAGGGAGGAGGGAGACACCACCGTGGGAGAGGGGTGCGCCGAGGGATAAGAGAGAGAAAGGGGCTTCCGCCCAACACCACACGTTCCAAATTCAATATTCCAAAAGCATGTGAAATCAAATGTGTACAAGGTTTAAATAGTTGCTGAAAGGGAACGGATCTAAACATGTGATCCGGATCCAAAACAAAAGCAAATTACATCTTAATTTGGCGCAAAAGCAAATTAGAAAGCAAATTGCGAAAATAAACTATTTGAGACCAAATGTCTCTCCTTCAAACCGGGTCCTCCTCTAGCCCGCGCTTGCTTGGGCTTGACTCGGACCTAAGCCTGCCTAGGTTCGCCCTAGACTGACCCTAATGGACTCGGGTTCGACCAAGACTAAGGCTGGACTCGACCGGAACCGGACTTGACCTACCACCTTGGTCTTCAAAAGCCCCGCTTAGAGCCGTTGCACGTCCTCCCGCACCTCCCTCTGTGCCAACACCAAGCTCGGTCAACTTCTCAACTTCGGGCAGACCTAGTTCCTTCACATTGGTTGACTGTAGGGCGGGCCGGCCCCCCCCCCCCCTCCATGGCTGCTCCCGCTCTCATCCTCGGCCATTCTTGGCAAGGTCCTAGTTTGGACCGTATCAGATCCACCCTCCTTAAATCGAGCTTGTCCCCAAGCTCGTTGTGAATTTGTTTCATGGTGACTCTGATCAACACAGGCATCTTTCACCTTGTGTTTCCTCCCTGGTCCATAGTCTCTGGGTAATTCCTTTAATGAGTTCCTAAGATGGAGGAAACATCTTCTTGGGCCTCTTGTATAAACCTTGAACGTGGCCCTTTTAACTCTGAGTTTAGCTATGGTCACTGTATCTAGACCATAGTCTCGAGGTAGCTGCCCAATTTGCTTCATTGGTTGCCCAAGCAACCTTTCCTCATTCTGATTCTCAATCCTTGACATGGCTTTACCACGGTCATGTGGTTGCCACTTTCTACCACCAAGTTGTAGTGGTTTTTGCACTTGTTTAGGGCCATAATCCCTTGGAAGTTGCCCTATAGCCCTCTTTTGCAGCCCTTGTAGCTGCTCAGTAGTACCCTCCTGGTGTGCGAGGACCTTCCCTCTGTTGTGGGCTTGCCATAGGCGCCCACCTGCTTGTAATACTTGTTGGTTGATGATGTGATCTTTCTGCTTACACTCACTCTGTACCGCCCATAGCGCCTCAGTTGTGCTCATGTCGTTGGAGTCATTAAATGTCGGTGATTCCCCAATCAATCTCCCGGTTTGGTGATCCTGCACCAAACATTTAGTTGATGAGAAAATTGGTAAGAGGAAGTGTAAGAGAAAGTTTTGTCACTATGTTGAAAATGTGGACATCAATGTTTGGCACCAAAGACTAGGTCATCCAAACGTTAGAAAGTTGTCTATGATGAGTCCTACCAAGAATATTTGTATTGAAAATTTTAAATGTAATGATTGTATACATGGAAAAATGAAATCTATACCTTTTGGAGAAATGAACTTCTTCTCTTCTTTGCCTTTTGAACTTGTTCATTCCGATGTATGGGGACCCTCTGCTATCATGTCAAAAGAAGGGCTATCGTATTATGTGATCTTTGTTGATGACTTCACTAGGTATTGTTGGATATATTTCTTAAAATATAAATCCAAAGTTTTTGAGATATTCAAAAGTTTTCACACGTTGATACAAACACAATTCAACGCTAAATTAAAAATTTTAAGGACTGATTCCGGAGGTGAATACATTTCAAATGAGTTCGAAAGATATTTAGAAAACTATGGGATAGTCCACCAAAAATCATGCTCTAGAACACCTCAACAAAATGGACTTTCAGAAAGAAAACATAGACACATAATTGAAACAATAAGAACCCTTCTTATTTCAAAAAATGTGCCTAAAAACTTTTGGGCTGAAACCGCCCTTACCTCTGTTTATCTTATAAACAGAATGCCTTCAAAAGTCTTAAATAATACCACTCCGTTTGAAAAATTATTCAAGTATGAACCCGATTTTAATAGACTTCGTATTTTTGGATGCAAATGTTTTGTTAAGGTTGATAAGCTAAGTTCAAAAGTTATTGAATGTGCTTTTATTGGTTATTCTGAAACTCAATGTTATGACTTAATTAAAGACAAGATCATTGTCTCAAGGAATGTAAGGTTTTGTGAAGATGAAAGTGGTTTTAAAAATCGTGGGGAGTCACAACACAATAATGATTATTCCTTTTTATTTAAGTTTCTTTCTCAATGTGATGATGAAATGCATGATGATGATGACAGCAACACTGATGGTAATGATAGTAAAGTGGCCAAGGATATAATCACTTATCACAGAAGAAACCGGCAACAAGAAGTTGGTGAAGAAGAACATCATGAGACTATTGATCTCCAACCAACTCAAAGTGGAGAAAACCTTAGGAAATCCACTAGAAATGTTAGAAAACCCAATAGGATTGTGTCTTAGGAAACTTTTACTCCATCTCATAGAGCGAGAATTAATGTCATTCACTCTCACTTTGAACCTTCTACTTTTAATGAAGCATCCTGTAGAAACTCACACCACGAAGAGGAAGAAGAGAAGATGAACACACGATGTACGTGGAAAAACCTCAAACGAGGAAAAAACCACGGGAAGCTCTACCTAGGTGCACAACCGCAACCCTAGGAGAGAGAAAATTATATTTTACTTAATCACCAAGTACACATAAGTGATATTATAAAGAGGGAGAGGGAGGAGAAGCCGCCTAGGGTACCGAGCCCACCTCGGTACCCGCGCCCTAGGGAACCGGGTCCAGACATGGACCCGGTTCCGGCAACACCTCCCCCTCAAGCTTGGCATACATGTCAAACATGCCAAGCTTGCTAACATTCTTTTCAAATGAAGAAGTACAAAGCCCTTTAGTTAAGATGTCCGCCACTTGATCTTCAGATTTCATGTAGAGCAAAATCAGCTCCTTTGAGTCGATGCGTTCCCGAATAAAGTGACGATCAATCTCCACATGTTTGGTCCTGTCGTGAAGAACCGGATTATTGGCCACATTGATCGCTGACTTGTTGTCACAGTACATCTTCATTTTATCTCCCAGTTTCATGCCAATATCAGTCAGAAGAATCTTCAACCACAGCATCTCTGTCACCCCCATTGCCACAGCCCTGTACTTAGCCTCAACGCTAGACCTCGAACACACTTCTTGCCTCTTGCTCCTCCAAACAACCAGGTTACCTCCAAGAAAGATACAATACCCTGTAGTGGACCTCCTTGTGTCTGTGCAACCTGCCCAATCTGCATCTGAGTACCCTTCAATGGTAAGATCATTTTGTCGAGTATACAGCAGCCCTTTTCCTAGGTTATTCTTTAGATACCCCAACACCCTTTCTGCACTCTTCCAGTGGCAATCAGTAAGAGCATGCATAAACTGACTAAGAACATTCACAGCATACGTGATATCAGGGCGAGTAAGGGTAAGATAGATAAGTTTACCAACAAGTCTCTGATATCGCCCTTTTCCTTCCTCATTCAGAACAGTGCCCGTCTTGATACTTATCTTAGTCCCGGACTCCATAGGAGTAAGATAAGGCCTACAACCAAGCTTACCAGTTTCCTTAAGTAAGTCGAGAGTGTACTTCCTTTGACTCATAATCAGCCCTGTCTCTGATCGAGCAATCTCAATCCCAAGAAAGTACCTCAGTTTCCCCAAATCCTTGAGATCGAACTCTTTAGCTAATCTCTCCTTCATTTTTCTGTTTTCTTCTTCATCACTGCCAGTGACAATCATATCATCAACGTAGACGAGGAGAAGACTAACCAGCCCATTTCTCTGCTTTATGAATAAAGTATGAACTCCATTTCCTTCAATCATATCATCAACGTAGACGAGGAGAAGACTAACCAGCTCATTTCTCTGCTTTATGAATAAAGTATGATCTCCATTTCCTTGCCTGTACCCAGTAGACTTCATAACAATCCTCAGTCTCTCAAACCAAGCTCTAGGCGACTGCTTCAGGCCATAAAAGGCTTTCTTGAGATAACAACATTTTCCCTCTTGTACATACCCGGGAGGCATGCTCATGTACACCTCTTCCTCCAGACGACCATTCAAGAATGCATTCTTGTCATCAAGTTGGTCCATGCGCCACTTCTCGTGCACAGCAAGAGCCAGAATGACTCTCACGGTCTTCAACTTTGCAACTGGGGCAAAGGTCTCAAGGTAGTCGATTCCATACTTCTGGCTGAACCCCTTCGCAACAAGACGAGCTTTATACCGATCAACTGTGCCATCAGGTTTGTATTTCACATTGTAGACCCACTTCGAGCCCACTAAGTGTGTCCCTTTGGGGATATCAACAACTTCTCACGTTTTGTTCTTTGCTAGCGCACCCATCTCCTCTGTCATAGCATGCAGCCACTTGGGATCATTCTTCGCATCATCCACCGACCTGGGAATCACAACATGGGATAAGGATGTGATAAAACACTTGTAATCAGGGTTGAGCTTAGCATAAGAAACAAATTTCTGAATAGGGTGAGAAGTACATGACCTGGTGCCTTTACGCAGTGCAATGGGGAGATCTTCATTAGATGGACTTGGGTCATCCAGGGAGATCGCAGAATTGGGATTGGTTCTATCCTCTTCAACAACATCTTCCACTGTAGCTTTCTCCGTTCTGACATACACCTGGCCAAACAAATGATCACGGGCATCAGCCGTGACCCATTCCATCTGACTAACCATCTCATTCTCATTTCTGACCGTGGCTTCCATCTGACTATCCTTCTCATTACTGACCGTGGCACTGACACTGGGGCTAACCTTATAGTCCAAAAACTCCATAAACTGAATCAGTTGATTAGGAGAATACTCTTCCCCTTTGTTCCCAAGACACTCCCCCTGAAGAGGATTCACCTGAAAGTACGACTCATGTTCATGAAATGTGACATCCCTGGAGACATATATTTTGGAAGAAGTGGGATCCACACATTTGTACCCCTTCTGAGTGGAAGAGTACCCCAAGAAAACAGCTTTAAGAGACCGGGGATCAAGTTTCTTGAGATTAGGGCTATGATTGTGCACAAAACAACTGCATCCAAAGACCCGAGGAGTAAGAGGCCACGGATTCTGAGTGGGCCACAGGGTAGAAAAAGGGGACTGACCATCCAACACCCTAGTAGGCATGCGGTTAATAAGGTGGGCACTAGTTAGAAGTGCATCACCCCAAAACCGTTTAGGAACATGGCGTTGGAACATAATAGCCCGAGTAACATTCAACAGATGCCTATTTTTGCGCTCAGCGACACCATTTTGAGGAGGGGTGTAGCTACACGAGGTCTCGTGAACAATTCCCTTGCCTTTCAAGTTTCAAGAACTCATCAAGAGACTGGGAGACATATTCCCTAGCATTATCCGTGCGGATTGCTTGAACCGAAGTATGGAATTGGGTCTGAACAAAGGCAACAAAGTTCTTCACAACAGTAGGGACCTCACTACGTTCTCGCAATAGGTACACGAACGTACATCTAGAATAATCATCAATAAGCGTCATAAAGTAATGACAACCACCACACGTGGGTACTCCCGAAGGACCCCAAACATCAGAATGTACTAAGGCAAACAGATGAGTGGTTTATTAAAAGAAATGGGGTACGAAGCCCTGACATGTTTAGCCATTTGACAAACTTCACAAGCGAAGGAGTCAATGGAAACAGAAATAAACAAATGAGGAAACAACTTCTTTATTAACTGCAACGGAAGATGACCGAGACGCTCGTGCCATCGCACAACAGTAGATCTAGCATCCACACCCGACAAGTGACCACTCGTGGCAGAAATCAAAGCTGAAGCAACTTGAACCGGTAGCCTGTAGAGCCCATCAGTAACCGAACCAATCCCAATCTTCTGCCCTGTCACCAAGTCCTGCAGGGAACAATGATCAGCAGAAAAAATCAGATTACAATTTAACTCTTTTGTGATACTGCTGACAGAAAGTAAGTTAACAGGAATATTGGGAACATGCAGGGCATCATGAAGACGGTATTTGTTCAAGAGAGATAAGCTTCCTTTCCCAGCCACAGAGATAGATGACCCGTCAGCCATAGAAACACGTTGCTTGCCAGAGGAAAGTTGATAATCTTGAAAAAGTTTCGAATCACCTGTCATGTGGTGAGTAGCACCACTATCAACAATCCAATCGCCAAGGGAAGGGTTACCTTGATCGGAAGAGGCAACGACGGCTTGGGTAAGCTGAGCTCCATCAGACGTGGAGGACTCCTCAGGGGTAGTCGACAGGCGGCCAATATACGCCTGGAGCTCCTTGAGTTGATCAGGAGATAACTTGGTCTTCACACCAGTAGAAGGAGTGCCCTGACTGGAATCAGACAAAGAGGGGCTACGCCTGGCAGAGGGAGGCCGACCTCTGACCAACCTCTTCTCAGGATGAAGATCCCAACAGAAATCTGCAGAGTGACCCAACTTGTTGCAGTGAGTGCAACGCCGAGCAGGACGCTGCCCTGTACCTGAGGCACGGCTGACAAAAGCAGAGGGAACACTGCCGGTAGTGAGATGCATCACTTGACGACGTTGTTCCTCTGACTCAACACGGGCATAGACTTCCTCGATCCCTGGAATCTCATCACCATTCAGAATCTGGCTACGTATAGGCTCAAACTCATCCCGCAGACCTCCAAGAAACAGAAACGTGTGATCCATCCATTCCTTTTCCCAGTGAAGGGAATGGTCTGAACCACACTTCCACTCATCAGTCACATGGTAATCTAGCTCCTCCCATTTGGTCTTCAGAGCCGCATAAAAGGCAGCAACAGACAGATCCCCCTACGTCAGAGAGTAAATACTCCGTTTAATCTGGTAGGTGCGCAGATGTCTCTTCTTGCGCCCATACATCATGGCAAGCACAGTCCACATGTCAAAAGATGTCGGCTTCCTCAGAATAAGAAGCTGGATGTCAGAGGACACGGAGCTGATAATCCACACCTTCACCTGGCTGTCCTCCAACGCCCACGTCGCCCATTGAGGGTCAGATTTGAGGGACGCGGGTTTGTCGCCAGTGATGTAGGAAAGGCGCCCACGACTAGTAATCCCAATCTCAAGAGCGGCAGACCAAGAGAGATAGTTATCCTTGGTAAGGCGGATGGAGGTGACCTGGAGAGGCACATTCTCAGCCTTGGAGACGCTGCCCGCATCGAGACCGGCATCCTTGGAAGATCCCAACAACTCAGCCATCACAATAACCACAAACAGCAGCGGCCGAAGCGGCTATGGCGCAGGGAACAGAAGCAACAGCGCAACAGGCACAAACGGCGGCAGGAGATACCACGAGATGACGTCGGCGGCGACGGAAGGCGAGAGACGGCGACGGCCCAAGCGGCGACGACCCACGCGGCAACAGCGGCGGCGCAGCTGGCGACGGCGGCGGCGCAGCAGGCGATGGTGACGGCGCACAGACGGCAGCGGAAAACAGTAAGGCTGCAGACGAAAGACGGACGCCGGAACTTCAACGGCATTGGGCGACGGCAACTTCCACGACGAACGATCCACGAAAAACGCTCTTCTTCAACTTCGCTGGCTCTGATACCATGTAGAAACTCACACCACGAAGAGGAAGAAGAGAAGATGAACACACGATGTACGTGGAAAAACCTCAAACGAGGAAAAAACCACGGGAAGCTCTACCTAAGTGCACAACCGCAACCCTAGGAGAGAGAAAATTATATTTCACTTAATCACCAAGTACACATAAGTGATATTATAAAGAGGGAGAGGGAGGAGAAGCCGCCTAGGGAACCGGGTCCGCCTCGGTACCCGCGCCCTAGGGAACCGGGTCCAGACATGGACCCGGTTCCGGTAACACATATTCTAACACATCCAAATATATTGAGTGGAAGAATGCCATGTTAGAAGAATTGGATGCCTTGAGAAAAGCTCAAACTTGGGAAATACAAGATTTACCTATAGGGAAAAAGACTATTGGATGCAAGTGGGTATACAAGGTAAAAACTAAAAGTGATGGATCCCTAGAAAGGTATAAAGCAAAGCTTGTTGCCAAAGGTTACACTCAAGAATATGGTATTGACTATGAGGAAACTTTTGCCCCTGTAGCTAGAATGACTACTGTTAGGACCCTTATTGCTTTAGCATCTGTTAAAAACTGGAATATCTATCAAATGGATGTTAAAAATGTCTTTTTAAATGGAGATCTTATGGAAGAGGTTTATATGGAAGTACCACCTGGGTTGTTTTTTCCTGAAGGAAAAATTCTTAGACTTAAGAAGGCTCTTTATGGGCTCAAACAAGCTCCCAAAGCTTGGTTTGACCGCTTTAACTCTGTTATTTCTGATTATGGGTTTCATTCATGTTTAACTGATACTGCCTTGTTTGTTAAGAATACTGCTGCAGGTATCATAATTCTCCTATTGTATGTTGATGACATGATCATTACAGGTAGTGATAAGAAAGGTATTAGAGAATGTAAGAAATTACTTCAAAAAACTTTTGAAATGAAAGATTTAGGCTTTCTAACATATTTTTTTGGCATTGAGGTTGCATATTCTACTAAAGGATATTTCTTGTCACAAACTAAGTTTGCTGCAGAGATCATTGTTAAATCAGGCATAACAGATGGTAAAGTCACAGAAACTCCTGAAGCAGTAGGAACCAAACTGAAGATTGATGATGGAGTTCCTTCCGCTTACAAATCCCACTCCCTACCGACAACTTGTGGGATTCTTAATGTATCTCAGTATCACGCGGCCGGACATTGCTCATGCAGTTCATACAGTGAGTCAATTTCAACATGCTCCATCAACCATTCATATGGGAGCTGTTCTTCGTATCATTAGATACATCATGGGAACAATAAATAAGGGAGTATTTATGTCTTCTTCTTCTCCCTTAAACTTGATTGCTTATACTGATGCTGATTGGGGAGGAGACCCAAATAATAGACACTCAACTACTGGATTTTGTGTTTTTCTAGGGGAATCACTCATCTCATGGAAGTGCAAGAAGCAACAGAAAGTCTCTTTATCCTCTACTGAAGCTGAATATCGCGCCATGGCTTCTACAACTATGGAAATTGTCTGGCTTCGCCAAATGATTTTTGATATGGGAACAAGAATAGAAGAACCCACTGATCTATGTTGCGACAACAAGAGTTCTA
>JAANDH010001964.1:0-22189 GCA_011799765.1 Nymphaea thermarum | reverse complement strand
GAGTCGACTCCCGCTCTGATACCATGATGAAGTTTGCGAGAGAAGAAATTGATAACTTTGATTAACATGAAAAGCTGCCCTAACTCCTCTTTATATAGAATAGAGGAGAGGGTAAAGATTACAAAAGAACCATACAAGGAGGACTTATTACAGAAGTACCCTCTAGAACTTAAAACTGAATATAAACCTATCTTAACAATATCTAGGGGAAAATAATTCACAAAAACAAATCTTTGAGGTGCCCTGGTGGCTCCGATGGGCCTTCTAAGAGATGAAGCGGTTTCTCCAAGATTTTGGTGAAAAGCATTTCTTTCTCATCTACTATAGAGTTGGGTATGACTAGATATAATCAAATCATTTGAGTGAATCAAAATAAAATTGTCACTTTTTTAAAAAGCAATCGGTTCCCCATTCTCACAATCATCTTCATCACAAGGAACTGAATCAAATAGCAATGCAAATTTATCATTGATTTCTGGAGTTACTGGTCTCCAAAGCCCTTCATTTTCAACAAAGATGACATTTCTTGAAACATATAATTTGTAATTTTTGATGTCATAACATCTACATCCTTCTTGAGTTCCAAAATTGTCCTAAGGAAACACATTAAATAGGCTTAGATGATAAGTTATCATTTTTATCTAATAACACAAAACATTGCATAAAAAAACACCATGGTTGGTTCAACAATTAATAATTTTTGGAGGCTAGAGCTTTAACCCCAAAAACTTTTGGAATGTCTTTTGCAATAAGAAGAGTTGTCGTATTTTCTATTATGCGTCTATATTTTCTTTCTGCGAGCTCATCTCTTGGTTGTACTTTTGAACAATATCTTTGATGACAAATCCCATTATCTTCTAAATGCTTTTTAGAATCTTAGAGTTCTTACTTTTGATTCAAATTGATTTTTAACCATATTGTGAAAATTTTTAAAGTTGGGAAACATTTTGGATTTGAGTTTGAGAAAGTAAATCCAAGAAAATCTAGCAAAGTCATCAACAAGTATCACAGAATATGAGAATCGTCCTTTACATATTATAAAACAGGACCTTAAATATTGAAATGCAACTAAATGTCTTTAAACAATTCTTTCAAGAAAGAAATACAAGGTAATTTTCCAATTCTAGAATGTCCTAGTCCTTGATGCCAAGGATCTAAATCAATGCTTTTGGCCATGTTAAAAATGAAGTTTTGAAAGGTCCAACACATTCCATGTAATATAAATCTCATCTTCTAGAGCGTTCTATAATCAACTTGTTGGCTTGATTATCTTGTATAGCAGAATGCGTTGATGTAGAAGGAAATATTACACGCAGAGTCAGCAATTTTAGTAATGACAAGAGATTTGAGATTCAATTTTGGAAGACACCCAGAAAATTTAATAGTTGTTGTACTTTTGAGGTCTTCTCAAAGTTTTCAATACTTCTAACTTTATGAGATGTGTCAGGCCATTGAAACAAAAGGAGGGCAGTCATGACATCTTGAAAGTGATTCCTCGTTTGAAATCATATAAAAGAAATCTTCCGAATCTAAAAGCCAAATAGACACACCCAGTGGAGGAGATGTAGAGATTGTGGCTCCCAATCTGGATAAGTTGCTCCCAACGAGACATTAAAAAGCCTCCATAAGCTGTGCTAGAGCATCATCTAACAAGATGCATTCTTCTTTAGACTCCACTTATGACACATGAGGACGACAACCTTCTTTTATTTGCAGTAGTCTTTTTTCTCATTTTGCACAATTGGCTTAATGTGCTGCACTTCATAATGATGACAAATAATCGTTCTGTAGGACTCATGAATTCAGTTTGAAGTAGAATGGTCTATACACTTCAGCACTATCATCATTTGGTTTAGCACTTGATAATTTCTGTCACATGGGTTCGTTGTCTGGTTGGGGTACCCGTGTCAACACGGGTATAGGTACAGGTATGCCCTTGGACATGGCCCAGACAGGGTCAAACTAGTGTAGGGTGCGGTCAATGCACCCATGGCCGTGTCCATCCCTTTTTGTTGGAGTTTTCTTTTGAACCACCTTGTATATACAATGGAAATGAAGAGCCCTTGATAGACATTAAACAGTTGTTCATGTTCTCTCTGGTGTAACTCCACCTATTTAGCTTCCGGCGATCGGCAATTTTCTGGATACTTTTATGGTGACTTAGTGTCCTTTAATAAGAACTTTCTATGTTTATTGAAAATCTTATCTTTGTTAATATATATATATATATATATATATATATATATATATATATATATATCTGTGTGTGTACGGCTGTGCCTCCATACTCAAATTTGTTGAAAGCGCTCTTCACGTGCACCCGTACCGGAACCTGTATTGGCACCCGTACCTACGCCTGTGGGAGATAGTTGATAATCTATTCTTTTATACGAGCTCAGCAAGAGCTTCTTGGACATAAGGGGCATGCTCTCTATGGAGAAAAGCTGTGACTTGGCCCCTTTCTATTTGGGTCCAAGTCCAAGTAATACATATGTAGAAAATTGTCTTCTTCTATTTGTTGATTTTGATGAGCAATATCAAGCGGATCAACCCATTTTGGATAAAAAAGGGTGTCATTCCAAAGATTTGAAAACTCTCCAAGAAATTGCCTAATAAACTTATCCGGCTCAGTGCACACATTCGGACCATTGAAGACGCAGTTCAGAGGGCAGTGTTGCAGATGGATTTCTCCTATACAGTTCCAGCCAGTGGTTTTCTTGAGTGTTAGCTTCGGTTTTCTTGGGTCATCCACGTTTTTCGTAGTGTAGTTCACGGCTTATCTTGCTCTCTTTTAGCAAGATTAGGGCTTGTGCACATCGCACACCCGAGGGCAACTGAGCTCGAGGTGCGTCACCGAGACGTCAGAAGGACGTGGTGATTTAGGCTCCCAGAGCCCGGCCAAGAGCGAGGTCTGACTGTCGAGGCACTAGGTGAGTGCGGCAGTAGGCGGGCCAACCCGTCTCCCTTGCCTACGAACACACGAGCAGCGCAGCGGAAGCGTGTTTGTTTTCAGAGTAGCAGTTGGTTTTCCTTGAGAGTGGCAGTTTAGTCTGCTTTTTGGATTTCAGTAGTTAGTGTATTCCCAAGCATTGGGCAGTTTCCTTGGCATTGGTCAAATTACACCCTCCAAATGGGTAAATCTAAAAAGCAAGTCGCCCAAGAAGAACCCCTCGTTGAGGATATTACACACACCCAAGAAGAACCTCAACAAACGAATTCTGTAGAAATCCAGGATGTTGCATGGGCCAAAATGCAACACCTAGAAAGAGAGATGGTTAAAATGAGACGTGACATAGAGAGACAAGAGGCCTATCAGAGAAATGAAATGGAAAGACAGGAAGAAACCCGCCAAAGGGAAATGGATGAGTTTAGAGCAATGTTCCAGGCTCTATCCTCATCAATGAACACACAAGGTGAAAGGACTAATCAAGGTCCCAATCCCGCGGGAAATGAGAAAGGAAAAGGTGTCCTAGGAGGCCCCCCAAGCCCTCCTGTAATGCCAGATGTGGACCCAAAGATCTCCCATGTTGGCACAAGCCTAGAAGGTGCCCAAGCTCACAGGGCTAGACCCGAAGGTTCGCAGTTGCACCTTGGTCCCACGAATGGCCCCTCTCATTAAACTCATGATGACCATCAGAGAGCATCCAATCGAACTCAAAGGTTCGCCAATAGTAGTCAGAATCAGACGTATTATGAGTCCGAAGGAGAAGAAGATGAGTCCCCTCCCCGCAGACGAAGAATACAAAGGGAAGAACCCAAACATGTTCCAACAGTGAGATACGAATTCCCTAGATTCAATGGGGAAGGTCTGCGTGAATGGTTGTTCATGGCCGAGCGATACTTTGTCTGTCAGCATGTCCCCAGGAACGAATGGATAGAAACGGCATCAGCGTATATGTCAGGAGATGCCACAGGATTCTACATGTGGTTCGACCACAAATATGTAAATCCCACCTGGGAGCAATTCAAAGCCAGTTTTCAGCTTCGTTTTGGAGACTCTACGTTTATAGACTATGACGAGGACTTAAAGAACTTAGTCCAGACCACCACCGTAAAAGCTTACCAGAAGCAATTTGAACGGCTTGCCGGTCAGGTGCAATGGACCGATAAGGCCCTCATAGGTGTGTTTAAAGGAGGTCTCAAGCAAGAGATCAAGATTGACATGAAGACACAAAGATATGACCGTTTAGAAGAGTGCTTCGCCATGGCACGAATCTACGAGGAGAGGTTAAAGGAAAAGTGAGCCCTCAAGAAGGCTCAAAAGTTTGAAAAGAAGAAGCACACGTATTCTTCTAGTTCCCGTCATAGAAGGAACGACAAAGCTCCCTACCCCAAGAAGGGAGATAACAAGGCCACTCATGGCCGCAGACCTCCTACCATTTACATCACACCAGAGGAAATGGAGGAGTTGAGGCGCAAGAAATTGTGCTTCAAATGTAAGGAGAAATGAGACAAGAACCACCAATGCAAGTCGTACAACGGGATTCAGGTGGTTTATGACTACAGTGAGGAGAGTGAGAGTTATCCAGACTCGAGTTCTTCCAGTGAGGGGGAACAAGAAGAGAAAAGGGTAGAAGAGGCTCCAAAATCTTCAGACGCCATTTCGGAAACTAAGGAAGAGGTCCCAGAAGCTTCCTTTCATTCGATAACCGACCCTTTCAAGCCCAATACTATGAGGGTTTTTGGAACGTTAAACAGACATAAGGTGTTGATTCTGCTCGATTGTGGTGCTACCAACAACTTCCTCAATACGGAAGCTGCCAAGCGTTGTAACGTCCAGTTAGAACCATCACCACCACAGACAATCATCGTTGGGAATGGCGCCAGAATATCAAGCACTCATGAAGGCAAAGATATTGAAGTAGTTATCCGAAAAAAGCCCTTCAAAATTGACTTGATTGTGTGTCCAGTGGATGGAGCCGACCTTATTCTAGGAATGACTTGGCTCGCGACACTTGGAGTGGTTGCTTGGGATTTCAAGAATCTTAAGATGACCTTCACGCAAGAAGGCGACACCGAGTCAGTCACTCTCATGGGACTTGCTAGCACCGTTCGTCCCAAGGCTGCTCTCAAAGCACTTACATTAGAGCAGCCAGCATATTGGGTTGTCACGTTGGCAACCGATGTTCCCACTTCAGAAGAGCCAAAGGAAGAACCCGTACTCGAGAAGGTACATGATGTTTTAAAGCAGTATCCGGACATTTTTGCGGAACCAAAGGGTTTGCCCCCTCAGAGGGCGTATGATCACATAATAGTATTGGTTCAAGGCACGGAACCAATGAATGTAAGGCCCTATCGATACAGGTATAATAAAAAAGCAGAAATAGAGAAGCTTGTCAAGGAAATGTTGGAAGGTGGTATAATTCGCCCCAGCAGTAGTCCATTCTCTTCACCTGTCCTTTTGGTTAAGAAGAAGGACAACACCTAGCGCTTTTGTGTTGATTATAGGGCGTTGAATGAAGCCACAGTCAAAGACAGGCATCCAATACCCGTGATTGATGAGCTCTTGGATGAGCTGAGCTAGCCGGCGCGACCATATTCTCTAAGATAGATCTAAGGGCCGGCTACCACCAGAGCCGGATGCACAGGGAAGACATTTCCAAGACCGCATTTAGAACACATGACAGACATTATGAATTCCTCGTCATGCCTTTTGGTCTTACTTATGCACCAGCCACATTCCAGCGGTGCATGAATGACGTCTTCAGACAGTACCTCAGGGATTTCATCTTCGTTTTCTTTGATGACATCTTAATCTACAGTAAGGATGAGGAACAACATACGGCTCACTTGGCTATAGATTTGCAAGTTCTCAGGGAACATCAATTGTTCGCGAAGATGTCCAAATGCAGTTTTGGGCAATCTTCCATTGGATATCTCAGACACATTGTGTCACGAGAGGGGGTTCGGGCAGACCCTGAAAAATTGATAGCCATGGATAAATGGCTATTGCCTAAAGATCTGAAAGGATTAAGAGGTTTTTTGGGGTTAACAGGGTACTATAGAATATTTATCCAGGGCTACGACATCATAGCCCAACCCCTAACCCAAATGCTCAAGAAAGGAGCTTTTCAGTGGAACGAGAAGACTAGGGCAGCCTTCGATAGGCTCAAAGCAGCCCTCATGTCTGCGCCAGTGCTTACCTTACTCGATTTCAACAAGAAATTCACTGTCGAGACTGATGCATGTGATGTCGGGATCGGAGCAGTTCTCTGTCACACCCCGACCTTTTGACACTCAAACATTTTTTTTTCTTTCTTTTACACATCAAACATCTAGGTGTGACTACCCCACAATTCAAAAGACGATGAGCCAAGCAATTCAAAACAATGGGGCGAACTTTCATTAATGCAAGAATTTCAGTTCATACAAAATCACATCTATGTGCAACAAAATTGCCCCAAACTGTATAATTGATGCCTAACAAAAACAAGGCATCAATAAAACCAAAATATGACGCGCCGACACTACAAAAGACCCAAAACCTCCCCAACAGGACGTGAGTGAAGCCATCTGCTCAACCTGCTGCCCCGGGTCCGCCAAAACCTGAAAAGGAAAACAACTGAAGGCTTAGCCTTCGCAGTATGGCCACAAGCCAGGAAAATACCACCCCTTTCAGGTAAGATTTACATAAAACAAATATCAAGCTCATATTCTATCATGTTGTGTCAAAGTACGACACACAAAGGCCACTCAATGGCCATAGTCATTAACTTTTCCAATCACATGCAAGCATACCTAAACAGTTCACTTGCATTAGCAAACACATACAATCAATCACATTCAATACATTTTCTTTAACTTCAGTGTATTACAGTTCCTGTGGGTGCAAACACAGGCACGTGCACACCATGGGCGGCCTACAGCCGAGAGACAACCCCCATGGTGGCCCATAACAGTATGTATCCATTTCATCTGCTGCAGCGGTAGACCACTCATCCATGGATGTGTGAATTCCAAGGAGAGATACTCAGTCTTCCCTAGGACACCCAGGTTGGGAAGGAGGGAGCCCAAGCTCCATGCACAACACACAACAGTACCCTGGGGCCTTGCACCGCCTGCGCTCCGAACAGGCGAGACCAGTGGCAAAACCAAGAGGGGACGTCTCCCAATCACATAGCCACATCCCACTGGCCTCTCATCTTTTAATCATTCTTTATTAACATTAGATTAACACATTCACTATTGACTGGCTAGCTCATGAGGTTGGTGCACTCTACGTGTGCACCCACACCTTCAATTGCCTCCACACGAGGTCTACACATACAGTAACAGTCATTGCTAGCCGTCATACAGTACGGGTACAACTACCCTCTATTTCATCAATTTGCATCGTTGCCCATGGCAATGCACATGCAACAACATACACATTCATATCAATCATAACATCAATCCTCACATCAATCACATCTTTGAAAAACTTAGCCAATCCACAGAGAGTAGTCTCGATCTGCGGTAGGCTCGTAGCTGTCCTATGCAGTTATCATTCTATGATGCTTTCTAATGCATAATTGGGGTCGAGGAGACACTCGACTCGATACCCCGCCTCATCTGTCCTATACAGTTATCAATTCTAGCATGCATATGCAAAGGCGTAGTATTTTCAAAACAAACTACTAATAATCTTTCAAAACCATTCATATTATCATGCAAACATACATGTACTCATTCACAAGGCATTCAATCATTTCACATTACAATCCTAGGATCCCGTGATCTTAGGAACACACAATCACACAGTTGCTCAGGTATGGATTTGCCTGGAATGTCGCCATACCTGTGGCGCGCTCACAAAACTCTCCAAAACTCCTCGAGCTACGAACTCAAGGTCGACGGGACGTGCCCGGTGCAGCTGCAACATAAACAAGAATAAGATTTCTACTAGATACTTACACAATTCAAATAAATATGAACAAATACAAAATAAAATCCTTGAGGCACGTGTCATTGCCTCAAGAGGGTGTCGACGGGTAGTGTCGACCAACGAGCTCTCCAATAGGCCTCCTCCTTACATCTTGACGCCGCCTCGAACTATCAACCATCAACCATCAATTAACCCATCACTAACTCCTTCCTCAACTTTCTTTGTCTTTAAATCAATGCGTCAACCCCAAAGGCACAACTAATTTACGTACTCTTTCCCTATATAACTTCAAGACGCACCCATTCACAAGAACGTGTGCTATGCGCCCACTAAAACGGTCATAAATTTTCCCCTCAACCACACAATCTCTACCATGCTTCCCTAATGCTTCGAGAATTCATCCATCATGCATAAATAATCATTATAGGCACGAATCAATGCTTCCCAACATACTTCTAAGCTTTCCTCCAAAAACAAGATCACTAACATGCTTTCCAAAATCATCAATTCCAAGCTCTAACATGCTCAAACAATAATTATACATGCTCTAGAGGGCAATATTAATCAATTTAAGCTTAATTAGACCTTGCTCACCCCAAAACAAGTGTCCAAACTGCTGTAATCCTCCCGGCAGCCACCTCAAACCTTAGATCGATCTTCAAACAGCCAAAAGTCACTGTCGTCAACACCTCCTAAGCCTCCTACTCGCTGTTATGAGGGGAAAGACAAGTCCCCAAGCTGGAACCCTAACAAACCAAGCTGTAAACAGTGAGGGAGTGCTCGCTTGGGACAAAGGGGAAAAACAATTAGAGAAAATGGGGAGAACGAGCTCCCTTAGGGCACGAGGCAAGGGAAGATAGAGAGAGAGAGATTCGGACAGAAAAAGGGCAGTGAGGGGAGAGGACGGGAGAGAAGAGAGAGTCGGTGGGAGATTGAGTGCGAGTGAAGAGAGAGGGATAGCGTGGAGGAGAGGGCACGAGAGGCACGAGGGAGACGGCCAGAGAGAGTCATTCAGTCGAGAGGGGAGACGGCAGACAGTGAGAGAGGGAGGAGGGAAAGGAAAACGGGAAGAAGAAGAGGAGAGTGTTACCCAACGTCGCCGCCGCCGCCGCTTCCACCGTCGTCGTCGCCGTAACCTTCTTCTTCTTCGCTGGGTTTCGGTCGTCGCTAAGGAGAAAGTGCAGAGGGAAACACGAGAGAAGGAGAAACGAGGAAGGGGAGACGGGCTGCGTCGGGGCTCCTTACGCGTGTAGAGCTCGGGTCTGGGTCTAGACCCCGGCCCGACCCGCTCTGCCAAAACAATGAACGTTACATTCTCGGCCAAGATGGCCATCCGATTGCATATATGTCAAAGGCCCTAACCAGTAGGGCGAAACCTCTTTCAACTTATGAAAAGGAACTCTTAGCAATCGTAATGGCAGTGGAAAAATGGAGGCCGTATCTAATAGGGCGCAAATTCGTCGTAAAAACGGATCAAAACAGCTTGAAGTATATGCTCAAGCAACGTGTGTCCACGCCAACTCAACAACGATGGTTGGCTAAACTTCTGGGCTATGACTTCGAGATAGAATCGCCCACAACTGTAGACGCCAAGGAGGAAGATGAAGCTTTCTGAGCCAGAAATTGTTCGTACTCTGATTTACTCATACTAACAGTGACTTTTTCTGCATTTGATTCTGTATGGTCATCTTCAACATGTGAAGCTTTTGGGATATGAGACGAGCTCTTGATCTGTGATGACTCAGACCCTCGGATCATTGGGCGACCATGTTTATTCCAACATCTATTTTCTAGATGACCAAGTCTTCCACAAAAGGTGCATTGAAATCTACCACGTCCACCTCCTGAACTACGACCTCCTCTCCCTCTATTGAAGGTCTGTCCTCAGCTTCCTGAGATGACTAAGGACTGCCCACGACCTCCTAGGATAGCTAATGCTGAAGAGGGTGCATCAGTTGAGGATGGAGATAGAGTCACCGCCAAACGACTTAGCCTATTATAGGCCTCAACAAGGTTTGGAATTTCAGCCCCAGTCAACATTTGGGCTTTGGGCACTGCAAAAACAAGAGATAATCCAGCTAAAAATTTCGCCACCATGTGCTGCTCAAAGTGGGTTTTGTAGCATGATTGACACGGGGGACGTAAGGCTTTGAGCCTCTCATAGGCTGATTTGACTTACGCAAAGTATTGGGCCAGACCTGAGTCACCTTGCTGGAGTTTAAGAAGTTCTTCTTCAACCTGCAAGACTTTACTCATATTCTTATCGTGGGAGTAAGTTTGCTTCAGAAATTCCCACATATGCTTGGCAGAGGTATAATACGCAATCGTAGGAGTGATGTGTGCCTGCACGCTATTCATAATCCATGACATAACAATATTGTTATCTTCCTCCCATGTAGAATATTTTCCAGTCTTAGTTAGAGCCTTAGAGGTTCTTCTTCCTCAATAACATGTTTCTTTCTGTGCCGCTTAACAGACATCATAAATACACGACACCAGATTTCATAATTTGAGCCATCTAGCTTCACGGTAGACCCAAATGAAAGAAGATTCCCATAGACTTTATATTCTCCCTGTGTATCAACAATACTATCCCTCTGCTCCATAGTGAAGATCAAGAAAAGAATCTTTGCACACTTAATATAAAATCTCTGCACACTTAATGTAGACTGCTGGAAAAAATAATGAACGTGCAGGCAGAAAAATCCAGTCATAGATTTTAACGTCTAGATGCTGTTAACATGCATTCAAAGCAGGTAGCAGTCACACTTCCTTCACGACCTTGAATAGCAGAAAACTTTGCCAATAATTATTACTGCTGAAAAACAAACTTACAGACGAAGACTGCCGCTGCTTTTTCGGTTCCCAACCTCAACTCTCAAACAACAAGTCCACATCTTGCTGTTCCACATTCAGCAACGTCAACAAACCATCTTCCCTATCAGCAGCAGCTATCCACAACCAGAAACAGCAACAAGCAATCTCTGATCAGCAACAACGACAGGATCCCAGCAGCCACACCATGTTTTACTAGTGGATCTGATCACGCGTTCCACATAGGCGTGATCAGATTCCACCCGCCAACGAGCAATAGAGGGAAGAAGAAGAAGGAGATGAGAAAGGAGAGGGGGAGACGAGAGGGGGGGAAGAATGAGAGAGGAGGAAGAACGAGAGAGGAGATTCAGTCTCTGCCCATCAACCAAAGATAGAGGAAGAGAGAGTTTAGGGGTTAGAAACCTGACAGTCACCGGAGAGGAGATGGCCGGAAATCTGCTAGTCGCCGGCAGCCTGAAGCGATCACGCCGCTGGCTCTGATACCATGTTGACGTGAGAGAAAAGACGTCCAACTTGTTATTGATTACTTACCCTAACCCTTACTTAAGGGAGAAATAGGGTAAAAACAAAATTACAATGTAAACCAAAAGTTATAGAAAATAATTAAAGAACTGTCAAGTTCTTTAATATTCTAAAAACTACCTCAACTTCAACACATAATTTTCTAATTTTCTCTCCAATATGGCATTTATATGCAATAGTTTTCAAGGCATGTGTTTCCTTAAGGCAATTTTAAGCTCCATCAGTCAATTTGAATTTAGCAATCTGAGAACTAGTAAAAGCATCAAGACCACTGAAAAGCCAAGCAATAACTTTGTGATTCCTGGTCTTCTGAGCTTCCTATTTCTTTTCATAGTGTGTAATGCATTTATCCATTTTCATTTCTGGTAAGCTCAATGAATTTTCCAGTCACAAACTTTTTATGCACAAGTTTGGGTTCATTTTTAGTCCCATCTTTAAAACCCCAAAGGCCTTTCATATGCTAATCACACGGGCTCTTCAAAAAAGGGACAGCACCCTCATCAACACGACATGAGTGCGGTGCGGTTCTTGCACACACCCCAACTACACCCATTTCTTATTCATATTCAAAATTTTTTATATACGTATATGCACACACACACTCTTGTGCACTCCCGTACCCCAATTTTTTGGGATTTGCCGCACTGGCCCCGGCACCCCCATCCCCACCCTGCACTCATGTGAGATAGAATATATATTCCATGGTAGATACCCAAAATATATATTCCATGGTAGATACCCATGAAACATGACTTGTGGAAGTTTTGGAAATCAAATGGCTCTAAGAATCTAAACTCGTTACCTTCCTTCTAACCACAAAAAAGGAGAAGATAAAACCATCCTTAGGGACAGGCTTTTAGAAGGCTTAACAACTTGATATCAATGATCATAGCAGCCACATGATCGCAGCAGATCTTTGTTTCAAAAGCTTTCTTTGCCATGCTTCCAGCACAACAGTAACACAGCACAGAAAAATCACAAACCACAAGCTGGAATAACATGAGTATAGGAAAGTAGCAGCAGTGTGAACTACATTCGCAGAATATATGAAAATAAAGGGTTTTCAAGAACCCAATACAACACAGAATCTCCAAACGCACAAGAAAATGCCTCATGGCTAATAAATCTGAATATTATTGAAGCCTCTATATGTACTCAGCAGGAGAAACTAGCTGTTAAGCCAGTCCCAATGGTTAGAATTCTGGCTATTGCCGTTGGAACCATACTGGCTAACAAAAAGAAAATAATGAAACTAAAAGAAAATGACAGAGTAATGATGCAAGGGAAAAAACATAAAAATACCTAAGATCGGAACTAATGCTACAAAAGAGAAAATACATGTGGACATGTACATATATATGCACAAATTGTTTATCATGCACATACAAATGTAGGTGCATAGGCATAAGAACTGTTATATATGTATATATATATATAAGTTACATAATTTAACAATTATACCTGTAGTTGAAAATAAAATGATGGCAAGTGCCTCATCATATTTGTGGGTTCTTGTTACTTGAAGATAGGAAACAGGTACAATATGGCTTCTTCTTCTGTTTCTTCCTCAAGTTACAAGTCCATCTCTTGTATATGACACATCTGATTTGTATATGCTAACATCTCAGGTTCTGACTATTTCATTAATCAACATCTCCATTGCTAAAGCAGGTTTTCTGATGCTGCAACTTTCTTGCTGAGATGGGGCTTGGCTGCTGACAAATGCAAAGCAGTTAATAGTCAGTGTAAGGTTTGTCATCGTTCTCGTTTTTTTGTTGGTGAATGGTGAGGTTTTCTTGGGTATTGATCAGAAAGTTTGTTTTCTTGAGAAAATCTTGGGAATTCAAAAAATTTTAAAACAACAGAAATTTATGAAGTTATGAATTTCTTTACTAATTTTCTTTCAAAAACATAGGCAGAAATCACAATAATTATTAAAATGTCAAAAGAAACTCCAAATGAGCTTAAAATATACCATGAAATGCTTCTTTTGAAAACGTTTGCATAAACATTGGGATATATCTTTTGCTATATTTTAAATTACTGCAGCATTTTCAAGTTTTTTTTTTTCATTTTTCTTCTTTTCTATCTATAATGTGACATGAAAAACACAGATATTAGTGACAAAGAATGGAACAAAGTTGCAACCAGGAATGACATGTTATAACATGTACTACCCATGAAAGCTTTTCGATGTCGGTACTATCTTTTGATTCTAATTGTTTTCAGGGAGCTTGCTATGTAATTACTTTTGATTGGGCATTATTCATTTACGGAATAACATGATGGGCCATGACATAGGCATTTTGAATAGCTCTTATTTGCAGTGACATCAGGAAAAGACCGGCTACTTAATAGTGGTATCACTATTTATATAATTTACCCATATTATAATCCTCACACTCTGCAGCAAATGTTTGACTCTATTTTGTTTAAATGAAATTTAATATAAAGTATTCATGTACTGCAACCCATTTAACTTTACTATGCTCGATGGTGTTGGAATCTGTGCTTGAAGTCGATCAAGAAAATTATAAAATTATCAACAAAACATAGATAAAAACTTTAAATAGTTATTAAAATGTTAAATAAAATACTAAAACATATTAGCAAGATGTTTTTGAAAAACTTCATGATATTATTCCGATATATCATTTTTTGTGACCTCCCATTTTTTCATTTTCTTGCATTTTTGTCACTATAGTTTGCAACAGTGTCACAAAAAATGCATTTTTTTTCAAAAAAAATGCGATAAATTAAATTGCCATTCAAAACTTAAAAAAAATTTGTTTTTTTGAAAGGAACATTAAAAAAAAGGGTTTTAACGAGTTTTTTTGCTTTTTTCACTTTTTTAATTTTTTAATGCCAAAGAGTTTTTTTTTTTCATTTTCTATTTTTTATTTGTTGCAATTCTACTTGTCTTTTGATGTTTGTGTTATTACTTTCTCACTTATTATATTTTCCCTCATTTTTAGTTTTTTAAATTTCAAAAAATTTACAGTAGTTTTCACTTTACAAGTTTGCTGTATTATACCTGAGAAAAACCTCGCTGTTTAAAACTCCGAAACAATATTTTATATTTGTGACTATACTACTTTGCAAATATCACTGATATTTGTAGATGGGAGAGGCTTTTGACATATGGCCTCAAGTTGGATTTGCGTATGTTCACAAGCAAATTTGATGCAGAGTCGTTCTTCGACTGGACTTATGCGATGCAGTTTACATTTGACTACCATGACATTCTAGAGCACTGATGGGTTTCTTTAGCCTCTGCCAGACTATGAGGACTCGTGTAGATGTGGTGGGTCAAACTATAGAAGTGAGGATGAGAGAAGATTCGCACATGGGTCGAGATGCAGCAGTTGATGCAGACGAAGTTTGTTCCTTCGGACTTTGATGAGACAACATACCAGCAGTACCTCGAGCTTCGCCAGGGACCTAGGACTATGACAGAGTACACTACAAAATTTCACCGCTGTCATGGCATGTTTAGGTTACGGAGACTGAGCACCAATAGTTCACCTGATATATAGCTGGTCTTCGCTCCTTTATTAAAGATGCTTTCAATTGCTTTACAATAGAGTCAGTTGATAAAGCCAGTAGTTATGCCATGAGAAATCGAAGAGTCCCTAAAGCGTAAACAGGAGTCTCATCTGTCGAGGTTTGATGGTTTCTGTAACACCCCATAAGTTTAGTCCCGTATCGAAGATTTTGAGGAATCTTCAAGGGTTTATAAAGGGGGGTCATTGATGAGAAGATTGTCCTTTCCTAGCCTTTTTAGGATTGGAACCGAAACTGCTAGGGGGCGGGTTGGGATCCGCCAGACCAGGGGCCCGAGCCCAGCAGTGGGTCGGGTTGTTACAGTGGTATCAGAGCAGTTTCAACACTCGGACCTAGGGTCCCACACGCGCGGACGCGTGTGCCTTAAGGGGGGTGGATTGTAACACCCCATAAGTTTAGTCCCGTATCGAAGATTTTGAGGAATCTTCAAGGGTTTATAAAGGGGGTCATTGATGAGAAGATTGTCCTGGTTCCTAGCCTTTTTAGGATTTGAACCAAAACTGCTAGGGGGCGGGTTGGGATCCGCCAGACCAGAGGCCCGAGCCCAGGAGTGGGTCGGGTTGTTACAGTTTCCCCCATTTCAAGTCGAGTTCTTCAAACCGGGGAGCAGGCTTGTCGAAGTTGGAAGACTCTACCTCAGAGACCCAGTCTAAGCATGCAATATCTCATAAGGAAAGGGGCCCTGCTTTTAATACTCGGTCATAGTCTCGTATTGGTGACACTATTGTCCGTTGTTTCAAATGTCAAGAGCCAGGTCATATCCAATCACAGTGTCCTGATGTCGTCAAATGAACTGCCATGGCCGAATCTACAGACGACACTGTTAAATCTGATGATGAGGATGCCCAAAGTGAGTCGGAGACTGACTCCACCACTTATAAGGAGGTTGTCATATATGATAGTGATGCTATCTATAACCTTTTATCCATGCATCATGTCTTGGCAACCTTGAAGTGCCCATCCAAACATAACTAGTTGCGAAACAACCTTTTTAGAACAAAGTGTCATTGTGATGTGTATGTCTGTAGTGTCATTATCGATAGTGGGTCCTGTGAGAACAAGATTTCTTAGAATATTATTGATAAGTTATAACTACAGACTGAGAAACTTACCCACTATTATTAGGTATCGTGGTTGAAGAAGGGAGATGATGTCCCTATGGTATCCATAGGTGTTCACTAAAAATTTGCATGGGAGACCTCTACAAAGATGAGGTTTGGTGTGATGTAGCCCTTATGACTGCCAGTCATATTTTAGTACGTGCCCATGGCAGTATGACCATATAGCCATTCACAATGGCCACAAGAACACTTACACCTTTAAATTTAAAGGCAAAAAGATTGTCTTCTTACCTAGTAGGGAAATTAGCTCTGTTAGGGGGAAAGACCCTGATCAGGCATCACACATTGTTGGTCTGTCTTATAGGGATTGTCATGGTTTATTGGCCACTTTATTGTCCTTTTGTGAATCAAATGAAACATCAGATTTACAATGAGCTTAAACTGGTTATATAATTGATGGACCCTTGTTGGCAACAGTTCCACCACCGATTACACATGCTAGTGATGCACTTCTAGCAATGGATTTTGTCTTACACCTACCTCAACAAGGCAAGGAAACATGGGTACCTACGTTAGGAGCACAACACCTCCATCTTCGTCAAAAGCCGAAGTCTTCAACCTAGGGAGATTGACGCAGTGTAGTTTAGCATGGATTGGATCATGTATTAGGATCTGTTTAGACTTTAGATTAAGCTTTGTTATTGATGTTATTTTGGACTTTGGATCTTTGATTGTTGGACTTGAGATCCAATTCGGATCTATGGTCGGGCCACTTGAAGGGTCTTCTTTTTTTGTTTAGGGCTAATTGGCATTGAGAAAAAACTCAATTGGTTATTGAATTTTCCTTTTCTTTTCCTGCATTTTTTCCTTATGTTCTTGCTTTTGGTGCTTTTCCTGCGGGGATTAGAGTGATGAACTCTAATCACTGCATCACTAATAGATACTGTGTTTGATTTGTTTGACAATACATAGAATTGCACTCATGCACATTATCGTGGTGTCCGTTATAACTAACTTGGTACATATACAACATAAGGAATCTTGGGTTTAGTATAGGTAAGAAAAGATATCAATTAGTTGATACTGAACGTATGCTTCTCTAATTTACCATTTATAATGTCTGAAAACAAATTCGTAGTGAAAACAGACCAAAATAGCTTGATGTATATGCTCAAGCAAAGAGTGTACACGCCTACCCAACAGCGTTGGTTAGCAAAACTATTGGGCTATGACTTCGAAATTGAATATAAGAAAGGTCCAGAAAACACGGCAGCAGATGCCTTGTCTCGCTTGACCGAGTAGCTTATGACTTTATCTGTGGTAAACACCGATATGTGGGAATGACTAGCAGAAGAACAACAAGCAAATTAGAATTTGAGGTTAATTAAAATGTCAGTCTCTCAGAATCCGGGGTCCATTCCCCTATACTCGGTCAAGGGTAACCTATTGTACAGGAAGAACCGGGCGGTGGTTCCTCCTGACTCTGAGCTAAAGAAAGAGCTCCTGCAGCACTTCCACGATTCACCAGCTGCAGGACATGAAGGGGTCGCTAAGATCGTAAGCAGAGTTAAGGCCCAATTCTAGTGGCAAGGATTGAAGGCCGAAGTGCAAAGGTACAAGGGAGAAATTCGAGGCTATCAAGCCTCCAGGTCATTTAAATCCTCTCCCGATTCCCACCAAACCATGGACAGATATAACCATGGACTTCATTGATGCTATGTCTCGCTCAGAAGGTAAAGAGGCCGTTTTAGTGGTGGTAGACAGACTGACTAAGTACAGTCACTTTGCACCCCTGCCACGAATGTACCAAGGGCCAATGGTGGCTAACGTCCTTCAGGAATACATTGGCAAGCTCCACGGAATGCCGCAAACCATAGTCTGCGACATAGACTCGATCTTCATGAGTGCGTTCTGGAAGGAGTATATGAGGACCCTAGGTACAGATATTCGGTTTAGCACTGCTCACCACCCACAGACCGACGAGCAGAGTGAAATTGTCAACCGGTCCCTAGAGACCTGTCTTCGGTGCTTCGCAGGAGAGAGACCCAATTCCTGGGTTAAGTTCCTACCTTGGGCAGAGTGGTCGTACAAGACCAATTAGCACTCGTCCACAGGAATGACTCCATACGAGACAGTCTACGGATTTCCGCCTCCATTAATACCACGGTATGAGGGAGGCACTGCTGTTGAAGATAACGTGGACTGCAAGCTGCGCACAAGGGAGGAAGTTCTAAACTCCCTCAAACAAAGCATTGCCAAGGCGTAGAATCGAATGAAGCAGGTTTATGACAAGGATAGAAAGGACCGAGAATTTCAGGTTGGGCAGTATGTGTGGTTGAAGAGGCTTCCTTTGAAAAAGAAGTCTCTTATGGGACAACCGTATTCAAAGCTTCTACCTCGCTATTATGGACCGTACCCTATCATACAGAAAGTGGGTAAAGCGGCATACTGTTTGGGATTGCCTAAAGAGGCACAAGTGCACCCTGTGTTACACGTCACCAGGTTGAAACCACATCACGGGGATGTACCAACAGTCATTGAACCAGTGCCAGATCAGATGCCCGTGCCGTATAGAATTCTCAAGCACAGGTACGTGCAAAGGCAGGGAAGGACGAGGCCTGAGGTGTCAGTTGAATGGAAAGGTCCCGATCGTGGAACCTCTTGGGAAGAGTTTGAATCAGTCGCACACCGCTTCCTCTCTGAAAGAGCTTGAGGACAAGCTCAATTTAAGGAGGGGGGATCTGTTACGGACCAACTTCTAGGTCCGAACCCAGTAGAGACCGAGCAGGCCAAACCTAGTCACCGTGGGTGCAAAGCCTCGGATATGTGGGCTCAGTCTCTTCAGACCATATCAGAAGACCCCAAGGAGGTTAAGCCAGCAGTCGAACCAGTTGCAGTGGGAGGAGTGGGTGGAGCAACAAGGTCCGAGTGCGTGCTTGAAACAGATATTCCCCAAGGCCAATCTGAGCTTATTGTAGGACTCACTGAGTTGGACAAGACCGAACCCATTACGAGTCCAATACCCACGGCCCTTGAGGCGATCTAGGACCACGAATCCTAGACAAATTGCTAGGCCACCCAGGTCTAGTCTTGCACTAAAAACCGAAGTTTGGGCGGATCCCCGAACGAGGTCCCCACCTTGGGCTCACAAGGCTCAAGGGCGGTTTTGTTTGAGTTGGGCGCTAGGCTCGTTTTCCATTTAACGCATTTTGCTTTGGTATTTGGATTTGGATTTTGAAGCATTGTAATAACGGAGCGGGTTTGTGCTCCGATTTGATTCAATTGGGATTTGGGTAGTAGGAACCGGTTCGGATCTTGTGAACCGCGTCCATTTAGGATTTGTATATATTCTTTTGGATCCATGTACATTGAAGCGTAGGTTTCCCTTAGCTGGACATCATTCCCAGCCATTGGCAAATGAAAATAGACCCTCCCACGAGTTGCTGCAATTAAAATAAATCAACAAGAAGCTAAAGTAGAAGAGAGGTGAGTTAAAATCACCTACCTTGCGGTCGGTCTTGATGTTTGTCCTTCGTCTTCACTTGTTTTCTAACTCGAGCAATCCTAAGCAAGAATCCAACCGTGGATTCAAGCTTAGCAAAGCTAGAATAAGAAATGACTTGCTTGCTGGAATTTGGAGTGGTAAAGAGAGCTTCTCACCACGAAAATCCTAAGTAAGGGTCCACTTAAGCACCCTAACTTAGCAAAATCGATGGGGAGAATAGAAGAAAATGAAGAAGAAAATGGAGGAAAGGGGAAAGAGGACTTGGGCGAACCTCTCCTCTCTTGGCCAAAGGGAGGTTTATATAGAGGAGGAGGTGGGTTCAACCACCTTCTTAACTCACCTTGGGAACTTGCTTAAGACCTTGGGGACTTGTAAAATGAGTTAAATAGACTTTAAAGACTCTAATTGACCATTTCTCAGCCCATTTCCACGAGCTAGGTGGGCTGGGCTAGGTTTGGTCAACATGGGTTCAGACCTAGGTGACCAACTTGGCCAAAATTTTAGACGAAAATGCCCTTACACAGGGTTTTGCCCTTATTTTGTACTATTTATTTATTTTTTGTTTGAAATCGAGCTTGTAAGGTTAAAACTTAGTTACTAAGCTCCACATGCCATTGAACTATAATAATTCAATTTAAATTTTAATAAAATTCAAAAATTTTATCAAATTTGGTTCGAAAAGGGTATTTTCGTCCAAAGCTTGATTGAAAATGGATTTCAACTGAATCAAACTTTCACTTGAGAAATTCAATTTAAATTTGGTATTTGATTCATGCATTTGACAAATTCAAATGTTTACTTGCCTTTCATAAACCAATTTAGGCTTTTTAATCTCAATTTGACCGCAGAAGGGCAAAATTGTCCAAATTGATCAATTTCGACCAATTGACCAAAGTCAAAGCTCATTTGCAAGTAGTTTGACTTTGTTTGAGGTAATTTGATAAATTTGGGTCAAGAAAGCTCTTAATTGAGCTAAATTGTACTTTGACTGAGTTTAGTCAAAGTGAGTTTGGTTTGGTCAAAGTCTATTTTCGTCCATTAATTGGACCATGAGACAGACTTACGTTTGACTGTGCTGAGTCCATGCTGACCGAACCTAGCTGGAATTGGCACCACATTTGGGTGCACCCGGGTCAATCCTACTTGGATTAAGTAGGTTAGGTGAGTTTGACCAGCCTAGTAATTGCTCCTTGGAAATGATTTTTCCTTTAAAGATGACCTGGTTAAAGGGGAGAGAGAGACAAATGTCTCTCTTTTCCTAGGTCTCCTTTATTTCTTCTTGAAAATGACTTTTCTTCAATTAATTTGAGAGAAAATATTTATTTATTTATTTATTTTAAATGGAGGGGGGCGTGGCCCCTGGGGGGCTCTTGACCACACGGGCTATGTGGGGGCCCACACATGGGTCCCACGTAGCATTCTAGACTCAATTCTTGGATCTAAGTCAGAATTTGAATTTTGTAATTGGATTTGGATTTCAAATGACATTTGTAAATGAATTTGGACTCGCAATCCTGCATTGGGATTCGTGTCACGGGTTAAATTCATTATTCGAATCCAAATTGTGTTTAGGTTCAAAATTGGCTTTGAAATTGCAATTTTCACAATTCTTTTGTGAAATTTTCTCATTGCTTAAATTTCGATGTGGAAAAATTTGGGGTGTTAACAATATATTTTATTATTAAAAATATATTTTATATTTTAAAATATATATATTTATATATTTTAACCGGGCTGGGGCCAGGCTTGGATTTCGGGTATCAGGACGGGCCTAGGCTTGATTTTCGGCCGGCCCGATGCCCAGGCCGACAAGAAAAGGCATGATGTCCATCATAGTAAATGGATACATGTATTCCACCAACTATATTTATTGGTTGGCTGCTGGTTCCGTCATGTTTTGGTATTTGTTGAAATATGTTGTATTGGGACCGGATCCATATCTGGATCCGGATCCCTTGTGTGCGGGTACCGAGGACGGCTCGGTACCCTAGGCGGCTTCTCCCCTCTCTCCTTTATATTCTCACTTATGTGTAATTGTTGAATTAAGTGAATAAGAATTTTCTCTCTCCTAGGGTTGCGGTGTGCCCCTAGGTTAGAGCTTCCCCGTGGTTTTTTTCTCGTTTTGAGGTTTTTCCACGTACATCGTGTGTTCGTTCCTTGGTCTATTCTTGTGGTTTGTGTTTCTACATGGTATCAGAGCCGCCGTATGCGATCTATTGTGTTTTTCGTCGTGATCTCGCCGTTCGTGTTTTCCGCGCCTTCGCCTCGGGATCCGTGCACGACTACGGCTCGGGATTCGTGCTGCCATCTAGGGTTCCGTGTCATCGCCTCGGGATTCGTGCCGCCGCTAGGGTTCCGTGCCGCTGCCTCAGGATCCGTACACACTGTCGCCTTGGGATCCGTGTGCGTCTCGGGATCCGTACACGCTTTCACCTCGGGATCCGTGCGCTCGCGTAGGGTTCGTGCCGCTGCCGCTGCGCCAAATACCACCGTCGCCATTGGTGACATCGCCAGTGTCACCCTTTGTACCGTCGACTTGCTTTCCAGAGAAGAAGGAAGATATGCGTGCTTAGGCGCTTCCTAAGCTTGCCTCCCCCTTTTACATCACTTCCTAGGGGTCTTTTGCTAATCCGGTGAAATGCATCCGCCTCTAATCTGCATTTTCTTGCTTGGTTGATCCTTGATTCCATCTCTTGTTTTTTCTTTGGCACCCATTGTGCGGGAAGAGGTGGCTGGTCCGTGTCTTGATAGAGGACGTGAAGGAGGAGAGGAGCGTAACTTGAGGATTGCCTCAACGTCCGCCGGCGCTCCGGCGATCGCATCCCCCTTTCCTTACAA
>JAANDH010001963.1:0-22203 GCA_011799765.1 Nymphaea thermarum | reverse complement strand
TTGGAACTTTTCTTCGCTCTTGGAGAGTCCAATTCCATGCTTTTCACAAAGCTCTGCGAACGTTGTTAAGTGCTGCAAATGCTCATCAACATTATCAGAGATTATCAAGAAATCATCAATATAGTTAATGATAAAATCATATCCCTTGAAGATGTCATCCATTCTTCTCTGGAATTGTGATGGAGCATTTTTGAGGCCAAACGGCATGACTAGCCATTCGTATAATCCATTTGGAGTAAAAAATGTTGTTTTGTGCCTGTCTGCTTCGGCTATCTGAATCTGGTGATAACCAGATTTGCAGTCAAACTTGGAAAATATTTTTCCTTGAGCCGCCCTCTGTATCAACATTTCTTTGTTGGGCAGAGGCCATTTTATATCAACTGTTACGCTGTTTAGAGGAATGTAGTTTATAACCATTTTGGGTTTTCCTCTCTTGATCTCGGCATGATTTCTTACGATGAAGCTTGCACTTGCATAGTGAGACTCGGATTTTCTAATGAGACCTTTTTCCTCGAGTTCCTGTATTTGAGTTAGTATTTCTTTTCTATCTAATTCAGAACCAACAATGGGTCTGCTTTGTACAGGAATGTTATGAACAGTTGGTATGTGAGCAGTTGGTGAGTCTTTGGCCCAAAACTGTAGAGGATGATCTACACAGCATGCTTTTAATGGAAAAGATATAGGTACTGCATTTGATCTTATAAAAGAAACAAGAACTGAACTTGCATTTAACAAATAAATGTTTGATGGGTAAAAGTTCGTACAAGACTAGGAATACATTTCCTGGCAATGCTGCCTCAGCTCACAGTCTTTCTTCCAGGTCATACCATTTATAATTTACGGTATATATTTGTTGCAAATGACTGTCCACGGCACACAGCTGGGATCTCACAATCCAAGATGCTTTGGTCCAATTTGATGTGTAGATGTGATCAGAGGGTTAGAAGCCTATAGATCAACTTTCTAGTTGCATTCTTTGAAACAGAAAACATGACATTGTAGACTACAAAAACATACTACTAATAGTTAACATTTTTTAGAAGAAAAATCAGCTTTCTGAGTTATTGCAAAGCAAATGACAAAAATTAGAATGACGAACAGAACATACCATCATATTGATAATCTTTTCCATCTACCCCTCGAGGAAAGATGCCAAACTTCGTTGGATATCATCCTTGGCCTGTTTATCGAAGGGATCTTCCCCAATGTAAAGATCAAAAATAGAACGACACAAAAGTTGGCTCTGAATGCAGCCCACCTCCTTGCCATCAACTGCAGCCCAATTGGTTCATGAGAAAGTTATGAAGAATTTCAGTATATTGTGTAACCAGAAGTCCATGATAACATGATTAGTTATAATATAAAGAATACACGAGCATCTCTGCTTGTACTGTCAATGAAAACAGAAGGTAATAGCAAATTCAGTAAAAATGCAGAACCACAGAATACAATTGACAAAGATCAATGGCATGCACAATCAGTTTACTGCCAAAATGTAGCGAAACTAGCAAATTTTAGATAATGAATGCAAAGAGAGATAAAAGCACATAAAAACAAAGTGCCCCCCAACCATCCAACCCCCCGCCCCCAAAACCGACACACACACACACACGCACACACACGCACACACACACATAAATAACCCCCATAATAAACCTTACCTTCTGTTCGAAGAACATGTCCCTTTTCTCTTGAAAGATCAATAATGGTTCCACGAGATAATTTTAATTCATCCTTAAATTGTGAGGTGAATCTGCAGCAAATAGGAAATTTTGGGATGTTATTCCCCACAGATTTCCAAAACAATAAGCTTAAGACTCAAAAGCAAACACAAACTATAGCATATAGTTATGTCCATGATTTTGTAGAAATTACTGCATCAATAACAAGTCATCCAGATCACTAAAACCTAAATATAATCAATATAATTAAGATCTACATATAATTCCAAACAGGTGTCCATTTTCCTCTAGTTGCCACTAACCCATACCTTCTCCACAGAAAAGGGAAAATGAACTACAAATGCCACATGTCTTACAAAGGATTTTAGAAAGAACTAATCTATGTCGGGCACCCATAACTTCTTACGGAGAAAATCACACAATGTTCATGGTATCGTATGGTGGGAGGAACAAATTGTGAGAATGGGGCCAGTAGCCTATCTTAGACAAAATGCAAAGAACATATAGGTATTATAGTTCTTATCCATCCTAGCAAAGCATTATGAAAGATTACATAAAAAGACCAACCAACTACGCGTAAGAATATGGTTGTCATGTTTACTTGCATTTTTCAGATTGTAAACTTTATCTAAAACAAATGTATTATTCACTGTGTCCGACATGTTGCAAACAATGCAGGCAGAATTAAGAACCAAACCCCCCATCAGATATTACAGATCGAATGTTTTATATGATACATATTCCACATTTGCAAAAACTAATGCAATGCTCTTGAAATTACATCCCAACAGCATCTTAAAACTCAGCGACAGGCAGGTTTAATAGAGCAGCAAAACTGGAAGGTATAAGAAAGAAGAAAGCTACCGCTGAAGCAGCTCACGGTTTTCATCCCCACTAAATTTGCGAAGCCTGTTACCAACTGATTCTTCGAATGCATTTCTCACGGAACGAATGCTGAGTCTGCCATACACGATACTAAGTCTAACCGTCACACACAAATCATTCTCCAAAACATCAATACAGAGCCATTCTTTTCCATCCAGTTCTGAGGATTGCGTAGACCCATATTTCTCAGAAAGCACTTGCTTTATTGAGCTATCATCAACGTAAACACCTACAAAGTGGGGAACTGACTCGAATCAACTAGACGAATATAGTAGATTAAAGCAAACACCAATTTTTTTGAATCTTAAGGTACAGACTTTTTGCTTAATAATCAGGCAATAGACCATTATTGTAATAAAATATGAAGCAGCTTTAGCAGAATGTAGAGGCCACAGATTTCAGATATAAAACAGCTTTTCAAATAAAACGATCATTTTAGGAAACCAGTCTCTGCACATCGACTAAACACATGGTCTATAAGCAGAAGAAAAAATGATGCCGAGAATATCCGATCATCTCGTGTACAACCAGTCCCATAACATCCTTCATCGTTCCAATTTATTCTCATTCTGAGTTTAACCACATAGAAAGATTTCACTACCACAGTTTGCATATTTGTTGCTGCAAAATGATCCAGCAAATCTGAATTGTGCGCATATTCCGCAATGAGAAGAGCAACATGAAAGACAAGCAACCTTGGGGGGAAAATACACTCACCAAAAGCGTACACATTGATATTTTTGATCCCTATGATGTTTTTCCTTCGCAGTCCAATCCCCAGGAGCTTCCGGGAGCCGTCCAAGACCGGAGGAAACTCTGCCCCTGTGCGAGAATCAACCACAGAGTTCTCCAAATTGGCGACTCCGGTGGTCAAAGACAAGGAACCCCACAATGGGGAGAGCTGCCGACTGCTTGCATCGAAGAGATTACGGATCGGGAGAAGGTGGTCGCCTAGCCGATCGGCTGTGGTTGAGATGGCGATGCCCGCGCCCAGCCCGAAGACAACGCCAACGGAGAAGGCAAGGGAAGGGGATGGATAAGAAGATGAAGAGCCGGAACGGGTGAAGGGTTTGTTCGGCCCATGGAAGGAGAAAGGGAAGCGGAGGGAAACCATGGCGGAGAGAACTGGACAGCAGAGCAAAATTGTCTGTTCCAGGTCTGGACACAATTACTATCCCTCAGGTTTTCCGGTCATACCATTAACCTCCTTCTTCATATACAAATATGCGGTTAATAAATATGTGAAGATTTAATTCATGCATTTAAAACGAATAACGAGATTGAAGTTTGTCATTTAGTTATTTTTACTAAGGAAATCAATAAATTTTAAGTAGACAATTATAAAAACAAATCATACGATCGAATTGTGTGTTTTGGAGAACGTTACGCAAGCTAGTTGCAACAATGCAAAAGTTCAAATTCTACCTCTTGTTGGTGTTTATTCTGAACCAGCATTCTTCATCTTCAGCTCTTCAATGTCCAATGTCAATTCTTTCCTGCTAGACTAATAAATACACAATTGTATAAGTAGAATAAACGACATAGGTCTACTCATATGTCAACAAATCAAATGGCAGACATACATACTTCCCCAAGTAGTGATTGAATACAAGCATCATTATGATGTAAAAATGCAATAAGGGAAAAAAAGAGTGTTTCTGATGTGGTTCAGAAGTATCCTACATCCATAGATCTCATGAAAGTGAGTTTCCACTATGAGCACTAATACTTTTATATAAGGAATGAGAGATCAATTACAAATGTATCTGCTGAATTTGAATTTTGCCAACTCACATTATTAGCGAGATATATATTCGTTATTATTTCCATAACCGCTTGCAATTAGCATGGGTCCCTTTCTTATTGATGATCATGGGTTTAACTGTAATCCATTCCTTACAATTTTGTTGCCTTAGATTGACAACGTGTGTACTTCTTCATCCACCCTCAATCGAGTGTTGGGTCACCAACACAAACCGAGGTTGTAGGTGAGATAAGTCCTGCATTGGCGTGACAATGGCTTCGTGAATAAGTAGCAATGGGTGAGAAGTAGGAAAATATTTAGTGAAAAAAAGCACCAATGTAACTTTTACCTAGATCTATGATGATTTGGACATAAACAAACATGGAGAAATAATTCTTCCTATTCATAAGTCTATTTAGATTTCAAAACATGCATGGTTTAAAAACTAAGGTACATTTGCTTTTGGTAGGTTTTGAACACATTTAGACTCGAAAATTATAACATTTAGTCTAGTCATTAGTTTGATTGCGTCTACTAAAGGCACTAGGACTGATTAGACTTCATATCGATAGGTTGGGTCTAATCTCTCAAAAACTTCCCAACAAGACGTTGATATCTTCCTTTGGCTTCTTCACAGAGCAACTCCCTATCTCTAAGGCTCAACTTGTGCCCAACATCAAGAGGAGTAGAAACTGGTCTACACCTTGCACTAGATATTTCAAAGACATGTTGACTGATAATGTTGGCACTTGACTCCTTCCTTCTAATGTTTCTCCAGGTCCGTTGGTGACTGCAGAAGAAAATGAGTATTTGGTTAGTCCTGTTCGCGATGAGAAAATTCAGTGGGCTAGACGGATTCAACAATCAATTTTATCATTCGTTTTGGTTCATTATTGAACCCAATGTGAGCCTCGCTATTAAGGAATTTTGTCGATCCAGTCGCATAGTTAATGGGATCAATAAAACTCACATTATTCTTCCCAAAGAAGAGGGAGTCGTCACCATGGACAAGTTCCATCCTATGATTCCTATCTCTCTATGCAATAGCATCCTCAAATTTCTCACTCGTTTCATGGTCCTACGGATGAGACCTATTTTGAGTCGTATTCTTGATTGAAATCAGTTGGCTTTTTTTATGGGCCGTAGCATTCAAGATAGCTTCTTTTGAGCCAGGAGGCGGTCCATTCCCTCGCCCGTAGTTAGTCTAAGAAAATCGATCTTAGCAAGGCTTATGACAAAGTGAATTGGAAATTTTTGGAGAATGGACTTAAGTTTTTAGGTTTTTGTTCCAACTCGATCAGGCGGATAATGACTGTAGTTTCTACTGTGTCCTCTGCGTTTCTCATTAACGGCAAGAAAGGTTCCTGGTTTTACACCAGAAGGGGGCTGAGGCAGGGAGATCGCTTGTACCCCTACCTATTCATCGTTACGATGGAAGTACTTAGCTGCAACTTTCTGACCTATTTTCAAGTGGGAAGGATTCAGGTCCCCAAGGTTAGTTGTTTAAGATCTATCCACTCATCCTTTTACGCTGATGATGTTCTCCTTTTCATTGAAGGAAAAGAAAAGTGTTTTCTAGGCCTTAGAGATTGCATCACTGAGTTTGAGGCAACTTCGAGTTTCAAAGTTAATCCCAACAAAACTTCTGTTTTCTTTTTCCCTAAGCTCAAGATTGTTCATTCTTTTCTCCATTTCATAGAATCTGCGCTTAGTCGGACTTTCATCATCACTTGAATCGACCAATTCTGGCTTGGTCTTTTTCTTCTTGCCCTTGATCTCTTTTACTTTTTTTTCATAACTCTCACTGTCTGAGCTAAAAAGAAGAGGGGATCCCGTGCACCAAGTTAAAACCGTTCCAAAAGGAAAGCGTGATCTTGATTGATCCGTCCATACTCTTTTGGAAAGGGGATCCTCACGCGCATTGGATTCATTGAATCTGGACTACAACAGAAAAGGCAACATCGAGGTGGCACCATGAGGAGAGGACACGTGGAGGAGGTCAACTCGTCCATCCCATAGAAGATCTACTTTCCTAAATCGTCTCCAATAAAGAAGGAAGGGATCCTCTAACCGGGAAGATGCATCGAATCTAGACGCCTTCCACCTAAGGCAAGAAGATCGACGTGATCTCGGAGATCAATCTCAACCAACCGTGGAGATTCTACTACCAAACGAGGAAGGAGATCCTCGTCCACCCTTGGTGATTCCCTATCCCTAGCTTGGGTAAAGGAGGAGGTCACATCTTTGGAGGTCTTGAGAAGCTGAGGTGAACAAGGAGGGAGTCGTCCGGAATCCGACCAACATCCCTCGCCGGAGCTTCAACCTTCGCCAGAAAAGGAGGAAGACACGGGTGCTTAGGCGCTTCTTAGTCTTGCTTCCCCCTATCTACAACACTTTCTAGGGGACACTCGGTCAACTGGTGAAGTGCATTTACACTCTTGATCTTTGTTCCTTGCTTAATTGGATTTTGATTGCTTCCTATCTCGAATCGATCATCCGATCCTTGAGGATGGATGTGGTTGGTTCGTGGGCTTAGTGGAGGTCGTGTAAGGAGGAGAATGAGCTTAACTTTGAGGATAGCTTCAATGTCCACCGGAGCTCCGGCGATCACATCCCCCATTCGTTACAAAGACCAGGGTTAAATTTGTCTCACGGGTAAAGGCTTTCCTTTACTAGAAGTTGATTACTTGTTAGATTGTATCATTTGATACTTGCTGGTTTTTCTATCCCATATTGATTCCAGCAAAGAAGAAGGCGAGGTTTCAACCACTATCCGTGGGTGAGTTGCTGCCCGGGAAAGAAGGAACCGCACCCGTCGGAAGAAATCAACGATAGCCTCCCCCAATCGACATTCCGTTCCACTCTTGGGGTTGATTGGGAATCCGGTGAAGATAATCCCTTCTATCTTAAGTTCATTCATTGATAGAATCTTGATTGCTCTTGTTTCATTTAATTCTATCCAAGGAGAGTTTGCTGCTCGGATCTTGAAGGTAGCGGAATACCGGAGAGCAACATCTAGTTGCTGGAATCTCATCTCCGGTGAGCACGTGGAGACCCAAAGCGAGGCCTTGAAAAGTATATCTCGGTTCACCCTATAGAACCGTGGGCTTGGGTGCATTTTGTTTAAGCTGTCTTCGGACATAGTGATTGGTTGTAGGACTGTGTGGGAAATGCCACACATGCCCCACACGCCGCCCCTGAGAACAGCTATTGAAGCATATATGTATATGTAGCAGGGTGTATGGTGGTGGCATTTGGGATCACCAAGTCCAAGAAGCCCACTCCCAATATACAACAACCTACGGAAACAATCGATCACTACAAGGGAAGTGCCACTGGGCCTAGTGTCATTGCCAATAACAGCATTTGCACTGGCTCATGCTCTAGCAGTTAGCTAATGGACACACGCTGCCCTGCATGGCATTCCAAAATGTCCTTCAAGTCATTACATGAATCTATTCCAATTTTTGAGATATATTCATCGATTGTATTAGTGTTTCTATTGTCAAGTGCCCCTAAAAGAGGTGATGTGTACACAATTCATTTGGCATGGAGCGAGATTTCTTTTTGATAAGTTGGATCGACGGGCATTGCGTCGACATGTTGCACTTGCAGGGAGAGTTTTGTTTTTACTCGACCCATGTTCATGCGTTGTGCAGCATGATGTAGTGGCACCTTTCTTTGTGTTCTTAGCCTACTGTGCATGCATGTGTTGGTACTATTTGATGTAGACAGTTGATTGCACTGTGACATGGCATCAAGAGTTCTGGCAAGTATGGCTAACTAATTACGTGTACACGGTGTTTGATTGTATTTTGAAAACACTCAAGTAGAGCTATATGTGTTTCGTCATCCCTATGGCTGTAGTGACAATTAACCAGCCAGTCACTGTTTCCAGTGGCATAGGCTTATCTTACTCACTGATGTGCATACCAGGTATTGATAAAGACCTTAGCCATAGGAAAGTTTTGACTCTCACTCGTTGACACTGTCATTTAATCAAATTTATAAAAGTTTCATCTCTAAAGTCAAGTTTTTTAACGAGTTCTGACAATCAGGTGTTCACATTTAAGTACTCTATTATCTTCCAATGGAAACAGCATTATGAATCAGGTCTAACATAGGGCACAAGGTCGGCATAGCAGAGAGAAGCACCGACATAGCAAAAATATCATTCCATAAGGAAACTAAGATTAGCAAGACGGTAAAGACGACGAAAATTATGATGAATATCAGCATAATGGCAACATTTTTTTGAAAATAGGAATGGTATGAGCAAAGAAAACCATAGTGAAATTTAAGACGTCTGATCTCGGGCTTTATGTAGAATGACGTTCTCGCTGTTTTGATGCTTCTGTACTCCACCTTGGACCTCATGTTCATGGATATGATCCAAACATACGTTTTGCTTTGAAATTTAAGAAATAGACATATTAGAACATTCCTTCCAAATATTTTATTGAATCCTGGGATATTTCCCAAGAAATCAAAATTTTACAAAAACTTCTGAGGTGCTTGAGGATGACATTTATCACTATGGCTTAACAAACCACAGGGACCTCATTTCCATGTAAAATACTGTAGCTCTCAACAAATCCAAACATCACAAGCACAAACAGACATGATGACATGAACCAAACATGTGGATGTGAACTTGAAATAGATTTTGTAAAAGGAGTTGACTTTGAGCCATCACGTTTTGGGCACCATATGAGACCTTCGTATTTCTACCACCCAGAAAGCATATATGGGCATGAAGAATGCCTAACATATACACTCTCTACTAGACCGATTATGATAATAAGCCTGATCAAATACAGCATATGCACAAGAATTTTTAGCTGTAAAATTAGTAGCCCCAAGTGTTGATGATCTTTTTCCAATACATGCAGGACATTGATTATATTAACCACTAACAAAAAAACAGAATCACATTGGATGCAAGAAGGATTGATCATTAAGTTCACCATTGAGCAAGAGGGTCATTGTCCAACCCCAACATGGAATACACGTAGCCAGCTATTTCCAGCCACAGTAGGCCACTGATCTACAGCTACCTACAAGGTGAGCTTAGACTTGAGCCCACACATCTGTACTAAAAGGCCCACAGACAGAAAAAAAAAAGAAAGGAAAAAAAGATGGATAAGATGACATGAAATAAAGTAGTCAAGGATGTGATAGATATCTTCAGAATATGGCCTGTACATAAATAGGGTCATAAACACAAATATATAAAGCATACTAACAGCGTCCCTAGTTCATAATTCAAGAACAAAATTGAGCAGGATAGTGGTGGTTATGATGACATCCAGCCTGTAATCAACATTAACTGTGCAAACTGAAATGAGCATCAATCCATGTACAGTTCACAAGGATTTCTTAGACCTTCAATAACTCCTGAAATGAACGAAGATGCTAATTAAGTAGAAAAATTTGAAAAAAACAAGTTTCTGTTTCCAGAGCAAGAAATGTACTAACTAAAGAAGAACAGCCATCCAGTAAGAATGAACGAACCTTCTCCTTCTGCTTATAGAGAGCCTCTATCTTCTTCATATATTCATCTGTCAGTTTCTGCAGCAAGACAGGCAACGATCATTCTTCACCATCTATTTCATAGGTGGAGGTGCAGTGTGGATTTGGCATTTTATCAGAAAAATTGGGGTACACTTTGATGAAAATCTCTCTCTCGCACGCACGCATGCACACCACCTAATTTTCTTTTACAAAAGATAACCATGACCGTTCATGAAAGAAAAGTTAGTGGGAATAAAATTTCACATCAAAACAGGTCTGAAACAGTTTCAAAACAGAGGACTTAACATCCAGAACACAGAAACTCACAAAGCCAATAATAACCCTTTACAACAAGTGCATCAAAGCACAACAAACCAAAAAAAGCAATTCACATTTCACATATCTCACTTCATATACTCAAAAAGCATAGATTACAAGAGGGACTAATCTCTCCAATATATACAGCTAAAAGGAACTGACCTAGCTGTCGGCCAGCTCACAACAGCTAGAACTTTAGCCTCTGGGAGCTGTCCCACAGCTGATTAATTTGCATTAAAGGCCATGTGTAACCTTACAAAAAGCTGAAACTGGAATAAGAAAACACAGAAAACGACAAACAAAAAATACATTAACAGACATACACACACTCATTGTATGTGCCCATATATATATGTGATTGTGTCTATGCATGTATGCGCAGACAAGGACAAACAAAAAACAATAAATCATATATGCACTGTATATCTGCCAGTATACATATATAAGCACCTTCTTTCAAACTTAGGTTATTGCCACTAAAGGTTTTATGTCCAACGATAGAAATGCCCCTACTATCAAAATTCCTTTACTGTAGCTAATCATGAACTGAAGTAGGTGCATGTGAAGATTCACTAGCCATATGAACTACATGAGACATGGCAGCTCTGATAATACTAGGTATATAAGTGCTTGGACGTGCTGGATCTAGATTCAAGATTTACCTGCAAATCATTAGACAAGTCCTTAACATTGTCTTCAGAAAGTTTTTTCTCCTGAGAAGAGAAGGAAAAGAGATTCAGAGGAAACAAAGACAACCTACAGATCTTCTGGATCATAATTGAGAGCATTGGAGGACCTTTTCAAGTTTTTCATAGGCTTTTAGTGCATCTCTCCTTATGTTCCTCAATGCAACCTATGAAATGGTCATACATAAAGGGAAATAATCAGTAAATAACATTTAGATGAAGACAACCAACTTTGACATAAGAAGAGAATGTAGAGATAACATATGTCCATACCTTGCCTTCCTCAGTTTGTTTAGCCACCACTTTAGAAAGTTCCTGCAATTACTAAATGCAGTTTAAAGTCACTGATGAATTTCATGTATTTTAAAATTTAAAAAATCCAAAGTAGAAGGCTTAAGGCTACTCGGAGACATATATCAGCCACAATTGGGTATTTTGGAGAAACACATTAACCATATTCAGCAAAGAAATAGCACAACGCTGGTTAATCAAAGAGCAATTTTGGGTTTGTCTAGAACTCACTAGTTCAAACTCCTGCAAAGTCTGTAGATTTCCATTGCTTTGCAAACAAAACTTACAGGTAGCAACTTTGAATGCTAAAAAGCATGACACTCACTATTGAGTTTTCAATCTCATACATGAAACAAAATAGAGTAGCTACCTAAAATTCAATCAAAGAACTGAACATGCTAATTACTTCTCTGTAGCCAACATATCTAATTACACCTTTATCCAAATCCCTTCCATTGTCCCAAGAATGGGTTGCCCAGTTCACTTACCACCTCTGTATCCATGAGGTAAAATGAGAATAAAATGAGCTCCACAAAAAACAAACTTCAAAATAAAAGTTCAATGTTCAAGCTATTTGAAAAACAAAAAGTAACTTATTGGGAACTCACTGGTTGATTCTCCTGAGAACAATGTATAGTTCCCATTGCTTCTCAGACATAAAATTTCAGGAAGCAACCATACATGTATGCATTACACAGCAATAACAATATGCTTGCTAATGAAATCATTTAGGTGCCACTTGGGTCAGTCTCAAGTAGTGTTGTGAAAATTGGTTTTAGAGTCAAATCAGCAAGCTGCAAATTCAGTTGATGAGCCAATTCATCGATCCCGCTGAAGGGTTGTGTGCTGGCAAAAAGAATTAAAACAATCCTTTTGTGAAAGAGAAAGGGAAAAAATGAAAAAATTAACTAAAAATAGAAAACTCTTAAAAATATTTAAAACTACTTTGGAAATGACATGCAGCACTCTTAAACAGCCACCTACTCAATTTGGATAGGCCAAATCAGGCAGATTCTGATAACAATTGTATGACACCACTCTAAAGTCCAAGCACACAACTGCTCTCTAGCATTCGAGCAACAAATCTAACTTTAGCTCCACACAAAATCCCTTTAGTTCCACAAAGAATGGGCCACCTGAATTCACTCACCCATCACTATACAGCCATAAACACATGAGGTAAGTGAAGGAGATGAAATTCCACAAAAATCAAAGTTTTACATAAAAGACTAAAACACCACCAGTACCACCTTTTGGAAAATAACAAATGTAACTGCAATTTTTGTAGAAAAAGGAAGCTCTTGCAAAAATTGTCTCATCTCGACCTTGTTAGAAAATAAGATTTGCAGCCTCATACCGTACTTCTCCTATTTGATTTAACAAAAAAGAATTAAAAGCGCTTAGGATGTTTTGCTGGACTATTGGACACAAAAGGCAGATTCAAATAGAACAATAAACTAGTGGATTCCTTAATGGGTAACAGCAACCTAAATGGTTTCTTTATGTAGTAAAAGCAAGCAAATTTCCAATTCTCAACCTGCAATTAAAGGAACTAGCATTTACAATCAGTTTTCGTATTTGCAAAGGACAGAAGAAAACCATGAATATATCCAGCAGGTAGCCACCAGAAAGTCAATAAGTAGGAAGTTTGATGTTGAATTTGGATTCCCACATTACTAGTATTAGAATTTACTTGACAGGACATGGTGATGCCTTGGGCACCATTGCTTTCTAGTGCTGAAGTATAATTTCTCTCAAAATCAAAACATAGGGCTTTCTATACACTATAATGTTGTAACGCACAAATATGGCAGCATGGGAACAGTCTTATATAAAAATGCATCTCTTGTCAGATTTAGAAGTTGAGACCAAATTTAGTCAGCAAAGGAAAGGAGAAGTCACAAAAAGACAGGAAGAATGTCCATGATGTCCAGCGAATGAACGTAAACAACCCCTTGGTATATGGGAGTATGACATAATATATTTCCATTAAATGATAAACTTACAAAATATTGAATGGACAATTATACCAAGCAATTCAAATTAATATAACATCAATATCTATACAAACACAACCCGTATATATGATACACCATTAGTTCTGGATATGATCTAAGCTCCTTATCAGCCTCACCCATGTTGTGCATGGTCTCGAACCATGTACAACTTGTCCCTTGACAGTAAATCCGTTTTTTGTAAGGCCCTACATAAATAGATCAGCCACTTGATTTACTATTTAAAGAGTGATACTCAATCCCCTTATCAACCTTTTGCCTAATAACCCAGTGGTCTATCCTGATATACTTTGTTCAACTTTTATAGATTATATTGAAGGATATCTTGATGTCACTTTCAATGCAGTATGGATAGTGCATGAGTTGCCTAGGAGGGTTGGAAGCTTCATAGGTCTTTCCAGAATCTTTTTCATTCAAACAGGAAAGAATTATTAAACCACATTTACAGTATCCATATTTACTTTGGATTTAAATTTCACCAGTATCAGGTTAGTTTTAATGGCTACAGAACGTGTAAATTCAGATGTCTGCAAATGCTTCAAATTGAAAGTCTTAACTTCATGAACAGAAGAAAATAGCTTCTCAAATAAAATCTAACCTTCCTTCTTTCAGATGTTAATGGTGGGATAGTTAATCGAATCACCTCCCCATCATTATTAGGAGTAAGATCAAGATCTGAACTGACTATGGCTTTCTCGATGACCTTTAAGCTGCACTTACGAGAAGGCATAAAAGAATCAGAATATGCACCTTATTTCCTAGAAAGAAGATGAGGGCAAACCAAAATTCTTGGAAATATATATCTCATAGACTAACATCACCTGTTACCTCGATTTGTCATATGGCTGGACAAGGAGAGAACTACTGTCTGGAGTACTGATCTGTGCAATGCTCTTCAAACTCACTGGACTTCCATAATACTCAACCTGTAATCAATTGACATCAAAAATTAAGTTTCTTAGTTAACAAAGTATAAGTATAAGATAAAGAGCATCCACGTAGCTCAAAGTAACGTTATGAACCTTAAACCCATATAAGCCTTGACAAGGAACATCACAATTAGACAAAGGCTAAAAACTAAACCGAGAGACTGGCATGCGAAAAGCCATTGCAGGCTTTGTGAGGCATTATTTGTTGAGAGTTGATTCCCTTTATTTGGCCTTCCTGGGAATATCTGGTGCATTTATTTAAGTGGTACCAAAACAAGGCCTCCTTATTTGAGATTTTCCTTTTTTGCTTCGAAGCACATGAAATTTTGTTGCCAGTTCTTCAAATCTCCCTCTCAGGGTAGCTTCACCGATGTTCCATTGGGTGTATATAGCAAAAGACTTCAAAATTGGGGATAGTACTGTATCACACTTGATTTCAGGTGGTTGCATAGTCACGTCAACCATGAATAATCATGGATTAAAAATTCTAGAAAAAACCATACAGGAAAAGATAAAATTTTAACTACACTTTGTATAAGTTGAGCAGGGATTAAACCCTAAAGAGGACGACGAGATGACGAGATTTACCCTGTTTAGTGAAGGCAGGGCTTTCATTAAGGCTGTGTGCATGAGTTTATGTGTTAGGTTGGGAAGTCAACAAATTGGCATCAGAGCCAGGTTTGATGGCAGCGCCCAGCAAGATTACCTCGGGTCTTCGCAGCGATAGAAGCACAACGAGAGAGCGTGGAGGAGACGATGGAGTTAATGAGCCGCCAATTGCAGGCCGTTGAACGCCACAACCAGGAAGGAGAAGAGAACGCAGGTGTTCATGGCAGACCAGTCCTCCTTTGCGGCGATGATGAGGGAGATTCTTCAGCGTGGAAGGGGAATGGGGTCGACCAGCACAGACCGCACATAATCAGGTGAGTTTCGGTCCCCAACTGCAAATGCCCCTCCTCCCCCGTCTTCCTCTCAACCCTCATCCCCTCCTCTACACCGACCTCCTTCACCGTCAGCAGTGGGAACACCGGAGGTACCTCTGGCTGCCAACGACAAGGGAATGGGTTCAATGCCATGGAAACAGCCGAGGATGGATTTCCCTCGATTTGGGCCATCTGCATACCTCGACTACAATGTCGAGCTAATGAAGATCAGACAAAAGGGGACAATATTAGAGTACCAAGAACATTTTGAAGATCTCAGCAACATGTTCAGAGGATGGCCGCTAAAGGCACCGATTGGGGCATTCGTGAGAGGATTAAAGGATGAAATACGCATTAAAGTGCAGGCGGAAGCCCAGGAGCCTATCAGAATGTTTAGAGATGGCCTGATCGGTAAAGGAAAAGTAGTGAAGGATGGGTTATAGTAGTTGGCTGCCATTTTCAGAAGAAGCTAAGCGATCAGTGAGACCCAAGGCTCTAGTAGTGTCTGCACCCTTGTTGAAGGGAAACCAAACTATGCGCCAGGTTGTCCGTCGTCTTACCCCTAAACAGATTAAAGAGAAGCGCCGGCGAGGATTTGCTTTCACTGCAATCAACCATGGACACCAGGCCATGTCTGCCAAAAGCTTCATATGTATTTGGTAGAAGAAGAGGAGGATCCACCTGACAAAGCCGCGCAGGAACCTGACCCTGTAGCAGTACTAGAAGAGGCTGAAGGAACAGATAGTGGAGCTTCTCCTGAGATCTCTTTCCATGCATTAATGAGGGTGGAGGGTCAGTTGAGAGGCAGAAGGGTGAGCATTATGGTGGACAGAGGCTCCACCCACAACTTTATATGCAAAAATCAGCAAGAGCACTGCTCTGCCAGATTGAAAATCAGCCTGCCTTTGACTTTGTTGTAGGGGACGGCAGCACGTTAAAATGTAGGGGAAGATGTGCACAAGAAGTCCTAGAAATTCAGGGCCATAAGTTTCAGGTTGAGCATTTCACCCTAGCAATGGCAGGAGCAGACTTGGTCTTAGGGGTACAGTGGCTGCGTAACCTTGGTGAAGTAGTGTGGGACTTCATAGGAATGAAGATGCATTTTGGAAAAGCAAAGGAAGGCCAACAAACTTTAGAAGCAGTTCCGTGGAAGACCATGGGAGAGCAAAAAGTAGCAAAGATGATAAAGGGGCCTACAATGTCCTTCATATTGTTGATGACAGCTGAGAAACAAGTTGAAGAAATAGACCAGAGATCTAAAGCACAAGAGTACATATGCCAACAGCGTCTGCAAGCTCTCTTGAGAGAGTTTAGGATTGTATTTGAGCCCCCCAAGGGCCTGCCTCCGAAAAGAACCTATGATCACCATATAGAGCTCCACAATGGGGTTTGAGCTGTCAACCAATGTCCATATCGGTACAGCCAACACCAGCGAGAGGTGCTGGAAGAATTGATAAAAGAGATGCTAACAGATGGCATCATTCGTCCCAGCCGCAGCCCCTTTGCATCCTCAGCATTTTTGGTAAAAAAGAAGGATGGGGGATGGAGATTTTGTGTTGATTATCGTGCATTGGATAACACAACGGTAAAGCATTGCTATCCCATTCCTCTCATCAAAGAACTATTAGATGAATTGCATGGATCAGCGTACTTTTCTAAGCTAGATCTAAGGGCAGGATATCATCAAATCAGGGTGGCAACCCAAAACATACCCAAAACTGCTTTCCGAACACACAACGGGCATTATAAGTTCAAGGTTATGCCCTTCGGGCTAACCAATGCCCCTGCCACCTTTCAGTCCTTAATGAACGACCCTTTTAAACCTTATCTTCAACGATTCGTATTGGTGTTTTTTTATGATATTCTAGTGTCGGTGCAAGGGAAGAAGAGCATTTTCAGCACCTGCAGTTGGTTTCATCTACACTGCAGCAACATGAACTGCAAGCCAGACAATCCAAATGTGTTTGGGGGACTAATCAGGTTGTATACCTTGGCCATGTAATCGGTAAAGGAATGGTCAAAATGGAGGACGATGAAATGAAAGCAGTAAGAGAATGGAACACCCAGTTCGGTGAAAGAATTAAGGTCATTCTTGGGCTTGGCAGGCCATTATCGATGATTTGTTAAGGGTTATGGACTGCTGGCTGCGCCTTTAACTGAGTTAAACAAGGACAGATTCAAGTGGGGAGAGAAGGAGGAAGAGGCATTTGAAACACTCAAAAACTGGCCATTACGTTAGCACCAGTTTTGAAGATGCCTTATTTTCAACTTCCTTTTTGTATAGAAGCGGATGCGTCAGATTATGGAATAGGGGCTGTGCTTAGTCAAGAGCAGCATCCCATTGCCTTTTTCAGCAAGGCAATGGGTACCAACTTCAAGGCTAAGTCAACCTATGAGTGTGAGCTCATAGCCATAGTGTTGGCCATCCTCAAATGGAAACTAGATTTGATGGGAAGAAGTATTGTCACCATAGTTTGAAGTATTGTCTACAACAGTCTGCCCTGACGTGTACACTACAGCGTTGGATACTCAAATTGATGGACTTTGATTTTGAAGTCCAATACAAAAAAGGAAAAAAGAACTTGGCGGCAGACGGACTGTCCAGACAGGGCAGTTATACCTACTGTGTTCTATTTCTCAAGTACAGGTTGAATCGTGGGAAAAAGCTAAGCATGCCCATCAACAAGCTGAGACAATGCAGAAGATAAAGGCAGAGTTAAATGCAAGCCCAGTCCGCAAGTATGGGTAACTTTGGAAGGAGCCATATCTACGTACCAAGGTAAGATATTTATCCCACCACAAGCTGACCTTCTCAAAATTCTAGTGGAACACTACCATGATTCCAAGGAGGCCATGAAGGAGTAGAGAAGACTTACCGACGAATTTGGGGCACCTTCTATTGGCCTGGAATGAAAAATGCAGTCTTAGAATACATCAAGAATTGCTACATATGCCAGTACAATAAATACAAGACAAGGAAACCAGCAGGGCTGCTTCATCCATTGCCCATACCCGAATTAGTGTGAGAAGATATTGCTATTGACTTCATAGAAGGGTTCCCACCTTCGAAAGGAAAATCAGTAATTTTGGTAATATTGGATTCTTTGACTAAGTACGCACATTTCATTGCTTTAGTTCATCCCTTTTCTGCCAAGTCAGTGGCAAGAGCATTCCAAGAGCTAATGGGCAAGCTGAACGGGGTTCCCCGTTCAATAGTAACTGATCGGATGAGTACAGCCTATCACCCACAGTCGGATGGCCAAATGGAGGTTGTCAATAGAAGTTTGGAAACATATTTGTGTTGCTTTGCTGGGCAGTGGCCAAACTTATGGCCTGACTATTTGTCTTGGGCAGAGTATGCCTATAATATAGGGTGGCATTCTTCCATGGGAACAACTCCATTTGAAGCTGTTTATGGCAGACCTCCACCAGATCTTAGGAGGTATCAACCAGGAACAGCCAAAGAGGATGAAGTAGAGGTTCAGTTGAGATGTAGAGATGCCATCTTGAAATATCTTAACCAGCATCTGGCTGCTGCACATAATCTGATGGTTCTGCAATATAACAGACGCCATCGCGACTAGCAGCACAAGGCAGGAGACTGGGTGTACCTGTGCAGGCCACCCGATGGACTGGGAACTCAGACTACAAGGGGAAATGTCAAACTGGCATCTTGATATGTAGGACCCTACATCATCAAAAGGAAGGTTGGAACCTTGGCCTATGAATTGCAATTGCGTGAAGGCAGCCTGATTCATCCTGTTTTCCATGTATCTACGTTGAAAGCCTGTCACCAACCCCCCACCAGTGAGGAAACTCGCATGGCACCAGTCTTGCGAGAGACTCCAGCCCTATTTCCCTACCGCAGGTTGGCCACACGGAAGGTGAAGATCAATAACAGCAAAATAACTGAATGGTTTATAGAATGGGCCAGCTGGGAAGAATTACCAGCCACTTGGGAGTCTGCAGAAGATATTCAGCCTATTCCAAGACTTCACACCTTGAGGACAAGGTGTTTCTGTAAAAGGGGAATAAATGTTAGACATGCTGAAGTCAGTAGGTCTTCAGTAGTGCTAAGCTGGAGTTACATTAGAGTCTTTGGAATTATGTTGATTCTTCAGTCTGAAATCGGGGTAGCGGGTCATTTAGAATCTTAGATGGACCCTGTCTGCGGGTTGGGTCATGGTAACAGGTAGGTCAACCCACCCCAGCATACACTTTGTATAAGTTGAGGAGGGATTAAGCCCTAAAGAGACGATGAGATTTACCAAGGCCGGGCTTTCATTAAGGCTGTATGAGTGAGTTTATGTGTTAGCTTGGGAAGTTAACGGGATCAGATGGTGATTACCTATAACTGATTTAATTAGGCTTATCTGGGTTCTTTTATGGTACTTTTCTCTTAGTTTTTGTTGTATTTTGTTTTTGTATTTTTTGGTTTTGTTTGCTTCTTACAGCAGCATTGATATAGTCGTTGGGACCTCCAATGGCCTTTGTTGCCTCTATTTGTTGGAGTAATTGTCATTGTAATTGTCAAGGCTTTTTGTAAGCCTTTGTGTATAATTCTTTGTGAGTAATATAGACAATCATTTTTTGGTGCATTTGTGCACATTTTGTCTGATCTGTGAGAGCTCTGCATGTGTGGCTGGTATGTTGCTCCAGCCTTCTATGGTATGCTTCTTTCCTTTTCTCTCTATTAAAAATAGAAGAAAAAGATTGCCTTTCCCTCCAACCCCTTCTTAAGTTAAACTCCACCAGTTATGTTACATGAGCGTCTAAGATGAAACACCATGTTGGTAGAAAAGGTTTATGGAGATACTCTGAGAAGGAATCTAAACTTATCCAAACTAAGACTATTAATGGTAAAACTAAGGAATTAGAGGGGGCTGAAAAAGACAAATCCATATATGATTATGGGAAGAAATTAAAGGAATAGAGGGTTCAGCATCACAAGGTTATGTCATGGTTCTTGAATAGTGTAGAGACCTCCATAAGTGACCAGCCGCCCAAATTTGAATATGCAAATGAGGCATGGGAGTTTCTGCAAGTAAGGGTTCACTTTTACAATCTTTGCTGATTACAAGAGAAGCAAGTAAACTGGTTGGTGGAAAGGGGCTAATCACGTTTAACATGTAGAAACGTGATTAGCACCCTTGGGTTGCTGTTGGAGTCATTGAGTTGCTGCAAAAAAAAAAAACAGATCTGATATCATTGTCCAGATCTGAACGATGAAGAATTTCAGCCAGATGACGTCGCTGAATGGTGGATCAGATCAGAATGTATCAGATCTGACTTATTTGCTGCTGTGGAAGAAGGTCAGACCAGAGAACATTTGATTGGCTAGGACATTTAAATCTGCCTGTTCGTGTGGTACCTAGTGAACCCTATAGGCAAAGGTATGTTTTATGGGCAGGTTTGAAATCGTAGGAAGTCACAACATAGTTGAAGTTGAATGGAGCTGACAGGTTGTGTTGAGATTTACTGTTAGACCTGTGTATGTTTGCTGCATACAGTCTATATCTAAAAGTGTTGCCGTCGTCTTTTGTTGTGGAGCTGACAGGTTATGTTGAGATTTACTGTTAGACCTGTGAATGTTTGTTGCATGCAATCTATATCTGAAAGTGCTGCCATCGTCTCTAAAAAAAAATTGTGTTGCCTGCTGCCTTCGTCTGAAAATAACTTGCTACTTTTGCTTGCTTGTGTTCAACTTGCTACAAGTGTCTTCGTGTTCTATTACATTGGTTTTCTACTATGGCTGATGGTGGTAGATCAGAAGTGTCTAATGAATAAGATTGTTGGGAACTCTTTTTCTTATGGAACCACAATCAAATTTGATGGTTCGAATTATAAAATCTGGTCTAGGGTATTTATGATGTATGTGGCTAGTCATAGAAAGAAATATATTATTGAAGAAGATGAACCCCTTGAGAAAAAAGGAAAATATGTTGCGCGGGATGAAGATAATAACATTGTTATGGCATGGATTCTGAACAGTATAGAGTCCCGTATAGCTCCAACAATTGCATATTACACCAAAGCTAAAGATATATGGTCTTTCCTAAAGAAAACGCATTCTCATGCTACTAATGTTATTAAAATTTTACAATTGGAAGAGGAGTTTTGTAACATACGACAAGGAGATCAAGATCTATCACAATATTTTGCTACATTGACTACAGCATATGAACGGTTAAAAGCCCTTCGCCCACCTTGCAAGCACTGTTATGCATCACATTTTGAAACTGATATGGTAGCAAAGTTTCTTTCTGGGTTATCTTCAGAGTATTATGTGGCGAAGTCTCAAATTCTTACAGGCAGTGACCTTCTAGACTTAGCATATACTTATAATAGACTGAGTCGTCTTGCAGTCACTCTTACTCAGCCTACGCATGACACCCCAGTCTCTGCACTTGTGATGTTAGGAAGATGTAGTCATAGTTCTTTTGTTGGATCTAGGGGACGTGGTGCAAGATACGACAGATTTCAGTGCTCCTATTGTGGTAAATTAGGGCATTTAGAGGACCGATGTTGGGACAAGCATCCCCATCTCCGTTCTGTTGATCCACCAGGACGTGGTGGAGGGAGGACGAGTGCAGGAAAAGGTTCTTCTTCATCTACTGCAATTATTTGATAGGCTACAGCTTCTATGGTTGAGTCTCCTACCTGTTCTCCTATACCTCCATCGTATTCTCTCAACTTAAGCAAGGAAGAATATGATCTGGTTCTAGCTCAGAGGTCTACCCCTGCCTCGACCAGCATAGCTGCAATAGACTCAGCTTTCTCCGTTGGTGCCCCTACTAGTGACCCAGGTATGTTATGGATGATAGATTCAGGAGCATCCAGACATTGTTGTAATCAGCCATAAATGTTTTTATCGTTTAACAGGTTCACTACACCACAGCACGTCAGGTTGGCTGATGGCAAGTTGTCCCCTATTCTGGGCAGCGGTGATATCTACCTCACACCTTTTAGCATCATTACACATGTGCTATATGCTCCTTGATTTTTTGTTAACCCATCTGTTACAGATTGAAAGAGACGAGAGAGAGATGTTTGGGAAAGGAGAGGACGAGAGAGAGAGAGAGAGAGCCAAAGAGTTCATCTATTAACGTGACCCTAATCTCCTTTTAAAGAGATTAGGGTTGGCTGTACAAACTTTACGAAAACAGTCCAACTACTATAAGAAAGTATTTAAAGACCACCTCTCTAACTTTCTAAT
>JAANDH010001962.1:0-22216 GCA_011799765.1 Nymphaea thermarum | reverse complement strand
CAAAACAGAAGAAATTAAAAATAGAAATTTTGAAAGATTGATGAAAAACACTTGAATCATGACACAAGAAGCTTCCAGAATGCCACTTGGAGAACTCTTATAATAGTAATATATAATGCATAAATACATATACACACATACATAAGCTCATGTTCAGACACCTTTCTTTATTGTTGTTTTAAATGCTGCTTTAGCTAATCTAGTGTTGTAGACAATGTTTCACACATCACGCAAGTGTTGTATGTATTATATGCTACGAGGACATATGATCCATATCGTATAATATGAATCATAAGTATCAAGGAAATTGATGTGTTACAACCCCTAATCTAGATATGGGAGTGTAATGAACCCATATCACACTGCATCAGTATGATATGACCCGGCATCATAGGATACGATGCAGTACAACCTGTACCATATGGAAAAGAATGGGGACCTGAGGCCTGATTTTTTCTTTTGGGTTATAAAACTCCTATTGACCCAACTCTTACACACTCTTAGGAGTTGAGTGAAAGAGATATTTTGACACTTTGATGGAGAAAACATCAATTTGTAGCCAGATTTGTGCATGGAAAATTGATTTGCAGTTGAAGAAAAAAGGTTTTCCAATTTCTTATACGAAAATTATAAAACCTCCTACTTCTAAAGTAGTTTCTAGTTTCTACTATGTGTGAAGTTTGCCACATATTTCTGTTGGTTTGTGAAAATTCAGCTTCAAGGACCCTCTGTGCAATGGTGAACAAGGATGATGGAAGGGATCTAATTAGTTGAAAACAATTTGCAAATTCAGTAAAAAAAAAAAAGAAGGATTGATATGCAGGAATCTCTCAGCTAAAACACCATTCAGCAGGATGCATGAAAATGTGTCTCCATGAACAATGCACATCAATGCTTTAAAACCAAGTGCTGAAAAAGGAATGGAAGATGCACAAATGAGCTGTGGTGCGCCCTGCGAGGTGGAGGATGAGGATGATCTTGAGTTCTATACTTTTAATCCTACTGATGTCGGTCAAAGATCAGACATGGTTATTTCAAGGTTAAAAAGAAAAGGGGGTCATGTATGCAGAAGGCATTTTTAGCATAAAGACCAGGGCTACACCAAGTGTGGTGCAAGTTGAGTGATCTTTCAATCAAAAGATCTTCCCTTCTTATACCACTCCAAGTTCTCAACCTTGACACTCATCAGCCATGACTTCGAAACTGCATTGTCACAAAAAACGCATTTTATTAAAAAAAATGCATATAAAACGTGAAAAACAAGTCAGACGTATAAAATGTGAAAAAAACAAATTTTTTTTAAAATCACCAAAAAACAAAAAACACGTATAATACCCGTATAATACCCATATTATACGTTTTTTTTTCATTTTTTACCTTTTCTCAATTTTTATTAATTTTTATTTTGTTTATAATTTTTAAGATTTATTAAATGTTTTAAATTTTTCTGTTTTATTCTCGAGATATACAATTTTTCCATATTACACCCGTCTTTTTCCTCGCCGTATATTACCCATACACGTTTTTTGTGACAGTCAATAGGCAAATAATGATGGAATAGGCAAATAATGCAGGTGGGAGATGATTTTATGATACATGTGTTCTTTTTAATGCACCTAACTCATCTCACTTTCAGGCTATAATAGATACAATTAATTTTGTAGACCTTGAGTATAAAATGCTCTCTTATCATCAATCGGGGGCCAAAATATTGATGTAACTATTGAAAAAGTAAAAGCATATTGTGATGAAGTAATATTGAGTTGGAGAGACACAAGGTCCAGCCTTATGGGTGGATTTGTACATGAATAAGAACAATGACAACATTCCTTATATTTTGGCCCAAAAGTATTGTTTTTTTTTAAACCCCTTTACCTATGAGGTGCTAAAGTTTTGTTTTGTGTTTCATATTGTGATGCATTGAGATTGAGTTGGAGAGACACAAGGTCCAATCTTACGGCAAATGGTGGATTGGTACATGAATAAGAACATTGATAACATTCCTTATATTTTGGCCTAAAAGTATTATTTTTTGAACCCCATATCCATTAAATCTCCAAAGGGCGTTGAAGTTTTTTTGTTTTGTGTTTATAATGGCGTAATGCTTGACAATGACTAAATAAAAGGGGGGAAAAAACATCTTAGAATGTAGGTCTAGACACTCTCACCCTGTGCGCAGCATATAATTATGGAAGAAAAAATCAGGCACATTAAGACGTGTGAATACATGGCAACGGTTATCTGTATCGTACGATACCTATTATATAGGTCAAAAAAATATATATGATAAACTAACGATACACCATTCGCTCGTTTATCGTTAGTGTATCGCCCGTATCGTACAATGCAGGGAAAAACACATTTTTGCGTTATATTTCAAATCCTACACTCCTCTCTCTCTCTCTTTTCTTGTTTCTAAATATTCCAAGAGACGTGAGAGGGAGAAATTTTGGTCATTTTCATCAAAAATCACTAAGGATTCATATGAAATGAAGAGGATTATAGTTGAAAACTTAATCATGAAAGATGATAACTATATGTTTTGAACTTATCAAATTCTGATGTAATCTATGTCACATAGATAATGGGTACTGATCATTTCAAAAAAACTTGGGTGTGGGGGTACGGCCATATATATATAAACAATAAGAAATACTTAAAAAATATGTATGAAAATAAAGAATATACATCAAAATAAACAAATAAATAACATAGAAAATATATCAATGGCTCTTGCAGCAGTGTGTTCAAGAAACCTATGAAAAACTTTAAACACATGGAAAACTTTAAACACATGGTCTACACAAAGGTTGGGATGCTCCAAAAGCAGAATTACCAGCACTAGTGTTGAAACAAGCCTAGGACCAGTGTGAATCAGCCCTTGATAGAGATCCTGCCTTGGAAGAGCGTCCATGACCAGACCAATCAATCCTGCCAAGGTTGACAGGTACAGAGGGTGATGATGCACCTACAGAACTGCATATTTAAAAAGTAAAACTTGTCTGCCCTTATTCAGGACAAGAAATCAATGCTGAAGTATAATGCTTGAAAATCATTGAAACAGAAACTTCATAATAGGAATGGAAGTTGAATTTAGTTGCATATCATGGTTAGGGTGCATAAGTATAAATTATACCATAAGGGTGCATAAGTGAGATGAGTTATTTTTGACTTTCAAGTGTCAAGCTGTGAAAGCTTTCTCTCTTGGTTGCTCTTGAAGCTTCAATAGAACAACCCTATATAGACACTTGCACACACGTAACCCCTTTTGTGTCTTAGTTGTTTCTATTTTCAAGAATGTGAAGAAAAAAAAATGATGTTTTAGGATATTTCAGCAAAAGCAACAATCCAACAACATCCTTAATTTTAGACATCAAATGCATATTGGATTCTAACCATCCACTGTTAATCACTGAAGAAGGAAAATTTACAGTTGTAAGCACAGCTAGTAGGTTTGTACTTTGTCCATGTATACATTTTAGCTCTGATGTGAAAGCCTGGAATTGAATTAACTAAATCGGATGCTTATTTTAGTCAGACTGATTTTAGAAAAAAAAAAAAAGCAAAACACATACACAGAGCATATAGAAGGATATTTTTGAGAAATAATTAGTTATAAGGGGTGTAAAACTGTAAATATTATTTCTCAACAGTTATGATACAGCTGAAAGCTGCATTTGGCTATCACTCTGTCAGGTTGCTTAACTTCACATATTTTTGTGCAAGCAAGATGTGTGCATGCATTGAGTTTGATTCATTAGAATGCTGAAGAAATCTGGTAACCAAACTTAGTGAACCGTTTGAGTTACGTCTCACCAGTGCTGGAGTGAGTTTGCTTCCAATAATGATACTCATTATCATTTTAACAATCAATACAATACATAAACTTTGCATTCAAATGATATATCGAAAATCTTGCAATGATTTTCATTGTACTCAACGGTTGTCCTAATGCTATGATATATGCCTTCATTAATCAGGTGGCTGAATGGATGGGGAATTGCTGAGAAAAAAATGCTACAATGTCATATATACATTTTCTTATGTTCTTTTGTATGTACATACTTGTGCAGCTTTTTAAGTTGCTTGAAACTAAGACTTGAAAGTAGTGGCTCTCCAACATATATAGAGTAACGTTTTTTTTATTAATAGGTGTTTTTCATTAACAACATTAACTGCTAGGTCAAGTTGTGTTTTGTGCTAATTATGCAGGCAAGTTATCTGTAGACAGACTTGGTGTGTGATTATTCTGCTTCTGGCTCACACACACAAAAAAAAGACTTTGCATCTATTTTCCTTCTCGTTATTAGTTGAGCATGACATTGGAGCGTTGCAGCATTTCCATAGGTTTTATCTTTCATTGACCTCTTGAAATAAAAATAAAACTAACCTTGTTCTCAACCAAGCAAATCTCGATCTCTTTGTACATTTGGAAAAAAGCTATTGAAAAGAAAATTACATGGTCGTTATTTGTCTTCAAATTTTTTTTATTACCAAACAATGTCCAAGTCTATTTTCACGTGAAATATTGAAAATGTACCCATTGAAAGTTGCACAAGTCCTAAGTGAACGTGTTTGATAGAAACTATAAACCCAAAGCCAGTGTCACAAATATCGCTCTTAGGTTTTTAACGGCAAGATTTTTCTTAGGTTTTTAATGGCAAAGTTGTTTTTTGAAACAAATCTTAGGAAAAACTCGAAAAATTTGAAAAAATAAAAAATCAGGTATAAATGAATAACTAATAAGAAAACAAAAATAAAACAACAAAAAAGTGATAAAAGGAATGTCTTAATGATGAAAATAATTAGTTTAAGTTTCTATTTAAATCCATGATAATATCAATGCTAAAAATAGAAAAATAAGAAATGTAAAAAAGGTGATAAATACTTTTTTAACTGTTCTTTTCAAAATATCACTATTTTTTTATTTTTCTTAATTTTGACGTTAACATCGCATTATTTTCAAAACAGCACGATAACTATGACACAGCCCAAAACTGACCTACACACCACATTTATCGTATCTCAATATGCCCTCCACTAATTGCCAGTGTTCCATGTTTTTCAATTCAATGTATTTCCCGAGTACTTACAGAGAAAGAGAAAACGATAGGTAGTTTTAATTTTTTTCTGTTCAGGCCAACTCACGTATCATAATGGAATGAAGTATGAACAGCTATTTGCACACACTGAACGCAAGGATTGTAAAAGATTTGCAAAATATGTGCCCTTTAGAAAGGGGACTAATCATGAAACAGCAAATATACATTTTCAGGAGTTACGTTGTAAAAAAATCCATAAAAAAAATCTTTGACCATTTTATATCACAATCTTCAAAATGCCCTAACCTTCCCACACTAAAGCCCATTTCGCTGCAATAAAAAAACTCTAGTCAAGACGTCACAAAAGTTGGCATGTGTAACAATGAAAAACACTTTTGGCACTTGACCGAAAGCCTTGGGAGTTGGGTGATCACATGATCTAAGTTGAAGCTCCTATTTCGTCGTCAGCAACAGTGAGTTTCACCAAAAAAATAAGAATTACGCTCATATTTGAATTATGATCAAAGAGTGAACAAAAGGATCAAATATTTCCCCCTTTTTACAAGTTTGTACTTCAGTAAAACAGTTGATCATGCCTACTCTTTGCCAAACTTACATTCCATAAGCAGAGATTATGGTAATCTCTATTTCTCAACAAACCAGTTGATCATGGACCGTCATTGTTAAGGTAAAATGCCATTTGAAATATAACACATGGATTATCTCAAAGAAAAAATGGAACTGCTTCGTGAAAAATTAGTTGAACGAACGCAAAAAATCGGCGCATGGTTCAATTTTAATTCTAAGGAATGCTAAAAACCGACTGGCATAAATTTTAAGTTTCCATACAATGGCACACCAAAATGTTCTGATATAATGTTTTGCCAACAAACCCAAATTAATCCACACCTTGATATGAAAAGCATGGAACTCAATTCCAACTGCATTTTACTCATGGCTTCAGCCTTCTGTGCGATCGACACCAAAGATCATCATACTTATCTTCAGAATTTGAACTTACATCTTCCTCCAAGTACCTTAATTACTTTACCTTTACATCTCCCATTTGCTTCCAGCACTGCTGACAAATTCCACTCATTTTAACCAAATATTTGATATAATAATTTATTTGTGTACTTTTCTACCTGTACGAAGAGAAACAACAGCACCAGGTCCCAAGGTACATCAAAATCTAGCCAGGCACAAATAGAAATAACCACAATTTTAATGCAGGAGTTTCACGGGCTCATGCTCCACAAGTTTTCACAAGGCTCATTCTTGCTTGACCGTAAAAGCCTATATGCTAACTAAACCGTACGCAAACTGTAAAAGTTCAAGAACGGTAACATTATTGGCCATTATGATGGCAACAACCTAGAATACATGTGCTAGTGGTGTATATATGATACACTGCCTGCTGACTGCTGCAACAAGCACAGAAAATTCGTCAGGACGGGTTTCATTAGCTTCATTCTCTAATCAAGGAAACTTTGGAGCAATCAATAATTAGACAAGCAAGATGAAAACAATCAGGACATGAAATAATGAAATGAACAGCAACGGTAAAGAGCTTGATGCCACACGGTATCATATTATTCATGTTGCTCATACTCCTGAAACCTGTAAGAATAAAGGAAAGAAAAATTATTAAGATTTTTCACAAACGTAATTTCAAAATCGTAAGCCAACCATAAGCACTGCAAAGATTTCTTTTTCCTCTTATGAAGAAATATTTTCTCTGTGCTTCCAGACTGACTTTTCCTTAAGATTTCAAGTTTCTTATCATCTCAGCCTTTTATGCAAATCCCCAGAACTTTGATTGGAAAATACAATAATATTTCATAAAGATGCCTAAATCCTAGTGAACTAATAAAACCATTCAAACTTCTCGTCCTTTTTGTGTTGCAGATACCTTAGTTCAAAAATCTAGGTGTGCTTTTGTCATTCCTTCTAAAGTTTGAATTTTTTTTTGCAAATTATTCAAAATGCAAGCCTACCACTTTTCCATTCGAACAGCATTAGTTTAGCTTGAAAAGGGTGCTCAAATGATTTTCAATCCCCTTTGCTTGAAGATGGACCACATAGTCTTTTCTGAATAGAATTCACGCGATCATCCTGCAAGGCATGGACTAAGCTTAAACACTGAAGCAGAACAAAAAGAATCATCAGGCAGTCCAATTGAAAAAGTAAGACAGGTTAGCTACAACACCACCAGAAAGCCACAAAAAAAGACATGCCTTCCTCACATAGAGCACATAAAAAACAAATATGCACATTTTATTGCACACAAGAGCATAGGGAAAGCTAAGCACACTAAGTCGCGGACCTCCAACAAGGGAAACCAATAAAATGCAATCTATTGTAAAAATTAATAAAAATGAAGAATTTCTGCATGAAAACATATACCAATGTTAAAACAAATGAAGTGCACACAATACAAACACATTAAACATTCAAAACGTGATAATACACACAATTAAAAGTTTAAGGATGGGATAGACTGCCTTTCCCTTTTCCCTTGCGAGGAAGCGAGCTTGGCAGACACCATAGCATATTAGAACACAAGCATCAAAAGTATTTCCCTTGTTCTCATTAAATTTGAAATTCTTAAGTCCAATTCTAGCAGATTTTGACACATTCATCCTGGCGATTACTCTTGCACCAAATCATTAATGGAAACAGTTTCACCATATGAATTTACTTGAAGAAAACAGAAATCAAAAAATAAAGTCAACCAAACCTTATATAGTGATGCTGCTGATTCAGATTCCACTGTTTGAATAGGTGCATGTTCTAGTGACTGCAGAGCATCTAAAGCATCCAAGGTTAGTTGCCACCCGCAGATAGCAAGGACCTCAGTGCTCGTGCCAGTGCCAGTGCCGCCATTGTGCTGTGCTGCTGCAACATTTCCATTAACCCATGGGCAAAAATGATGATGATGCTGGATAGGATCAAATTCTCCAACTTCAACATAATTACTTTCTACGTTTGTTTGTTCTGTCAAATTACAGAAAAGTTATTCACCACCACAATGAAATTCATTTGCAGTATTACAATATTATCTCCATAAATCACTCAAGCATATCGCAACATAACCCTGTATAAGGATGAAACAAATAATGGCTTACCTTAAAAAAAACAGTTTAAAACTTGAAAGTTGAGTCATACCAGAAAAAAAAAATCTGCCTGAGTGTCTTTGAAAACAAGCAACACAATACAATGTTAAACTAACTTCATGCATGGTCTATATCACTAGGTTGGTGTGAGTCCTGCTGCAGAATTTAACTAAAATATATAGGTATATACACACACAGTCACACGTATATATTCCTGCATAAGCATCATACATATAACACTAAAGTAAATATCTGCAGAAATTATATTTACCCAATACCAACATGTTCCATTTGAATAACTTAAAAAAAAAAAACTTGATTTTTAAGCATTGAATTTTGAGCTTAATGTAAGCTGTTGATGTGTTAATTAAAGAACACACTAAAACATAAAATTCTCTCTCAGACCTCACATGACAAAAGCATTAAGTATCTACTATCTGTGTGCTACATGACAGGCTTGGGAGAAGAAGAGGAGTAAATCAGAAGTTAGAAAGTTCACAGGCAGAGGCATAAAATATAAATCGTTTGAATCTCTCTCTCTCTCTCTCTCTCTCTCTCTCTTCTATATCATATATATATATATAAAAAGTAAAGTAACAAGGGTGTGTGATCTACACTGCTATACTAGTTGCAGCATGGCATTTTTCTTCCAACATGGGTATAGGATCGCAACTACATAGGTTAAGCCAAGATGTTAAAACTTAAATCCTTTATTGAACTGTTCTGGTTGATTTCCTTTTCTTGGTGAAACAATAAGCAGGGAAGCTGCAAAGTTCTGTCAGATTTGTTTTCTTAGTGATGAGCTTTGTTCATTTCATTTAATTCGTAAATGCACAGATACTCTTCTTTATACAGGTTGATATTTCACTTGATTTTCAATAGGCACTGTTGCATATTACGATGCAAATAAAGTGTGAGATACAGATGGAGTGGGCAGCTGTGTCACACGGACGCTGTTATTTGGCTGCTGCATCTGTGTCGGCAAGACGCGGGTGCGGCCCGGGTTCACACCCAAAAGAAGTCAAGAAGAGTAGAGTGCGGCCTCAAGTCTATTTTTGTCATTTTATTGATACTTTTATTTTTAAATTTTTTTAAGTAAACAAAGAGGCGTTAGGGGCTTAGGGCACGATCGTGCCCTTTTTCTCTCCTACCACCCCATGTGTCCCTCTTTCTCTCCTCCCCCATGTGTCCCTCTTTCTCTCCGGCGGAGACTGGAATTTCTGGCGACTGAAACCAGCAAGTGGGTCAAACAACTGCCAGTGGCGGCGTGTGACGCTTCTCCTAGTGGAATGGCGATTTCTCAGCCATATTTCTGGCCGTTTCTCACCTTATTTCCCGCAGAAAGGCAGTTTCTCAGCCTTATTTCCAGCGGTTTACCAGCCGTATGTCTGCCAGTTTATCTTTTTGCGGTTAAATTTCTGCAGTCTGCACTTCTAGCCTTATTTCATTTTACAGTTTTTCCATGATATGACAGCCTTATTTCATGGCCACAGGTGCTATTTTTTGTTTTATGCATAAATCAGTTCATGTCATTAACTTATATTTTTACCGTTTTTGCTGTTTTGCCTGTTTATATTTTGCTGTTTTTATGTGTCTTGTTTTTACTAGTTTAGCATGACTTTAGGTTTCATTTTATTAACTTGTATTTGCTGTTTATATGCCCTGTTTATATTTGCTGTTTTTGCTGTTTTCCTCAGTTTATGGTTTGCTGTCTTCTCGTTCCTATTCTGCTGTTTTTCCATATGCTTTTATTGCTGCTTTTTTCATATGCAGAATTGCAGTTTTTGTTATTTTGCTGTTTTTCCGTGTGCTTTTATTGCTGGTTTTTTTTTTCATATGCAGAATTGTAGATATGCAGCATATAATATGCTCAATGTTTGTACTTTGTAAATTGTAAGCATGTTAATAACTTAATATGTTGTATTGACATACACAATAGATTATAATTTATAAGTATGTAATATATAATATACGTATATTTTCGGCGACTGAGTGGGTCGAACGACGGCCGGCGGCAACGTGCGATGGGTCTTCGAGTGGAACAAAAGACTTGTCTGCCCTATTTCAGTAGTATTGTCGTCTGCATCTTACTCAACACTAGTTTCAACAAAATGACAGTTTTTCTATCTGTTTTTGGCTTGATTCTGTCATCTGCACTTCCTCATTGCACTCTTGAGTTTGTATTTCATTTTGTTGTGCAAGCGATTCAACTAACGACCCATAGCCTAGGTGCTTCCATTTTTGTGTTTTATCCTTAAATCAATAAATGTTCATATTAGAGGTCTAATTCACCGGACTCTTCTATTTTACTACCGCACCGGAGTCCGCATCGAGTCGGGTGCGCACCGGACATGGGTGCGGCTCCGACTCACACCCGAGCCCAATTAAAATGTCATATTACTAAATTACTTATATAATATATGTTGTTTTGATATTTTCTTATGCAATACAATTATTCGAAGCACCCGCACCCCGCACTATGGTAACATAGATTAGACCGTTAGTTTATTCACTTTCTCAGTTTTGTGTTTTGTTGCAACGACTGTTATTTCTTGTTTAGCATTTTTTTTCCATTCCTGTGTTTTGTCCTGGTTTTGTTGTTTTTTGTTTACTTGTTTAATGTTTGTACTTTGGAAGCATGTTAATGCTTAATATGTTACATTCATATACACAATACGTTATAACTTATAAGTATGTAATATATAATACTCATATAATTTATCCATAAAGTGTAGAGTGTATAGACTATAGTGTATACTGTAGATTTCTTAATTCTTATATGTGTGTAACGAGCGCGCGTGTGTGTGTCTGTGTGTGTGTATATAAACTAAATTAATATAACAAATAAATATTCTTGTCGCACTGCTGCACCTAAATTTTTTGGATGTGCCCGCTTTGACACCCACACCCCGCACCTATGTAACATAGCATATATATATAATTATATATACACACAGACACACACACCCCACCTCATTATACCCCCAAACCTACAATTTTCAAAAAAAGGCATGTCCGGACCCATACCACAATGTATGAAATATATGAACCCATACCATAGCTGCACCCACGGGACATGGATCCACAATAAAAAGAGGAATAAACTAGAAAATAAGAGGTTGAATAACTCGATATAATTGCAATTGAGACAAAGGTAGTAAGTTAATAAAGACTTGCTTTATAAGTTGAATGGTAACCCACTAATAGATAATTGTTTTATAATATATATTAGCAAATTTTCTCTTGCTTATTTTAGGTACTTAGAAAAAAATTTGACAAAAATCCATAGAAATCAATTTGATCCTATCAGTTCAGCAACTTCAATGTGCTAGAGGTATGGGTTAAAGAAGAACTGCCACCATATTCGAAGAGAAAAATCTTGAACAGTTCAACATCGAACATGCCGAGGACATTAATCATGACCATATACATCGGGAAGGATGTTGAATTAGAAGAAGATGATGCAAATGACAATAAGAATGAAGATGATGGTGGATTATGACATTTTCTTTTATTATTTGCATCAAATAGGGTCATTTCATGATGTATATGACTCTAAAATTATTTTTGATGTGTTATGACATTATGCAACTTTATTAAATAGGGAGGTTCACTTGTTATTTCTTACACATTTGATGTACTTAAATGTTGTTTCCCTAAATCTCTATTTAAGTGAGAGGAAGGGATAAACTAAAGAAGGGTTTGACCTTTTCTCTCTCTATTGTGTTCAACATTGTTAGGCGCAGACCTAACAAATGAGTTTCTAAGTTTCGTTTATTTCTGTTATTTTCTGCCTTTCGTGTTTTCAGCTTAAGTATTTCTTTTATGCAATGGGTCGGGTCCAGTTAGGCCTGTCTTAAACCCAACCCATCATGTTATGTATTTAAGCACAATTAAGGGAATTAAACCCTAGTAAAGAAGATTACATTTCGTGAGAGAAGCTGGGGTTCGAGTGAGTTGAGGTGTTATCGCAGAATTCTGCGAAGAGGAGACCGATAGCTGTGTGAGGGCTATCAAGGTATCAGAGCATGGTAGCAGCAAGACCATGGCCGAGAGGATCACGGAAAGAGACGCAGTCGCAGCGGTGGAACACCACCGAAACCAAGTGGAGGCGACGATAGGTGGCCTGGAAGGGTGGATGCACATGATGGATCAGTGCTTGGATGTGGTGGATGCACGGTTGGAAATCCTGATTTATGAGCAGCAGATGATGGCAACTCTATTGCGTGAAAATCTCCAACAAGGTATGCAGTGTTCCCCTAATTCAGATTAGACACAGTCGGATGACCGAAGGAGACACGTTTGGCTAGCCAACAGAGCAGGGGCGCAGCCTGGAAGCCCTTGAAGATGGAATTTCCGAGGTTCAGGGGAGACGATCATGTAAGTTGGGTGTTCCGTGCAGAACAGTACTTCGAGTACCAAGGAATCGTCAGAGAACAAAGGGTGAATCAAGCTGTCGTGTACTTTGAAGGTGCAGCAATCCATTGGTATCACTGGCTGTTGTCGCATGGGAAACCAGATTGGGAAAGCCTGGTCAGAGAGATCAACACCCATTTTGGACCATCGGCATACCTCAATTACAATGTCTAGTTATCAAGAATTAGATAGACATAAACGGTGGTAAAGTATCAGGAAAATTTTGAAGCTCTTTCAAACATGGTGCGTGGCTGGCCCATCGAGGCCCTGATTGGAACATTTTGTAGGAGGGCTTAAGGATGAACTAAGAATCGAGGTCCAGGCTATGAAACTTAGAACCTTGTTAGAATGCTTCGAAATTGCTCGTATGGTGGAAGAGAAATACAGACAACTGCACATTACGGATAGGAGCTCTATCGGCAAGAACTGGTTGGATGTCAGGGGTAGTCAGTGTGAACCATTGAAGACAGAAGTTTCCCTTATGCAGCGACGAGGACCATGTCTAGCAACGTGCCTCACAGGATTACATCCTCGCTATGGCCGGTGCTGACTTAGTACTGGGCATCCAATGGTTGTGTGAGATTGGAGAGGTGGTATGGAACTTCATGGGCATGAAGATGCAGTTTAGGGGACCAACAAACAAGCTGTTAATACTCGAAGTGACCCCCTAAACGACCTTGTGAAGAGGCCCCGGCTGCCCGTATAATGAAAGGACCCACTGCCATGTTTCTTTTGCTGTCCACGCAAGTACCACATGAAGCTGAAACTGATAATTAGTACAGGTCTGAAGCCTACAGAACAACACTGAATGAACTGTTGAACGAGTTCCAGCCAGTTTTTAGAGCCCCAACTATGCTGCCCCCAACGCGAAATCATGAGCACTGAATTAAGTTACAACCTGGGTCAGAACCAGTCAAGTCCAAACCTTATCGTTAAAGTCACGTGCAGCGAGAAACACTGGAGTAGTTGGTGCAAGAGATGTTGCAAACAGGGGTTATTCAACCGAGTGACTCCTTATATTTTGTGATCTTGTTTCTTGTACTCTGCAGTGCTAGTTTTCTACTGCCTCTATGCATATTTGTCTTAGAAAAGAGAGTTTTTGAAAAAGGAGATTTTTTTATTTTATTTTGGTGTCACGATCTGTTGCTGTTTGGAAAAGCTTTCTTGTTTTGTTCTCCTGTATTTTTAAAATCTTGCAGCAATTATTTTTATAAATATTTTTACCATGTTGTTTTTATAGAAGCTATTTTTTGTTGGATTTTAAATTGTTGGTTGGAACTGTTTTTTCATGTTAGAAGGCTGCAAAGGATTCAAAGGTCATGTGATTCTAATTTTAGAATTTTAATTCTCTTTAAATCAAACATGCCATTTTTAATCCTGGAATCCAAATTTCAAAGCCCTCAAACACTATACAAAGTTGGAATTAGAATTTTCATTCCGAATTCAATCTCTGGTCGAATTTTGATTTTGGAATTTTGGTTCCAGAATGAAAAGTCCCAAGACCTCAAACGCCCCCTTGGAGTAACCATTGTCCTCTGTTGCAGCGGAGAAGAAGAGAGATAGAGAGAAGCTGCCGTGAGATTGAACCAGAAAAATTTATTCTTCCGATAACCCTTATCTCTCTTATAAAAAAGATTAGGGTAGAAAAGGGATTTACAAAATAACTCAATAGGAAATAAGGAAAATATTAAAGAGATCTTATAACTCTTTAATATTACAAGGAACCTCCTAAAACATAAAACTTTTCTTGTTCAACACTCCCCCTCAAGCTGGAGCATACATATTAAACATGCTCAGCTTGTCACAACATCTAGAGAAATCACCAATAGGAAGAGCTTTAGTGAAGATATCTGCAGTTTGATCTTCTGAAGGAACATGAACAGTGGCAATGGTTCCTGCTTGAACGAGATCCCGAATGTAATGGCAATCCACTTCAATATGTTTAGTTCTTTCATGGAAAACTGGATTGTTTGCAATGTGTGTGGCTGCTTGATTGTCACAATACATCTTCATGAGAAGTGTGATTGACACACTTAGGCTGGATAGCATGGATCTAGCCCACGTCATTTCTGCTGTTGTTTGCGCCATAGCTCTGTATTCGGATTCTGCACTAGATCTTGACACCACACCTTGTTTTTTGCTTCTCCATGATATGAGATTGCCTCCCACAAATACACAAAATCCTGTGGTAGATTTTCTGTCCTCTACTGAGCCAGCATAATCAGCATCACTATAGCCTTCCACTTCCAGAGTCTTGCCTTTTGTGAACAAAAGGTCTTTGCCAGGAGAAGATTTCAGATATTTAACCACCATCAAAGCAGCATCCCAATGAAGTTTCATTGGTTTTTCCATAAATTGACTTAGTTTTCCCACTGCAAAACTAATGTCTGGTCTTGTCACGGTAACATAGAGAAGTTTTCCAATAAGGGATCTGTAAGATCTAGAATCCACTAATTCTGTTTGGTCATCATGAAGATGTATACGTGGATTCATAGGTAAATTTGCCGGTTTAGCTCCTAGCATCCCTGTGTCCTGCAANAACAAAGAATGATCAAGAGGAGATCTCACAAAGCCACACTGTGAGACTACCTCGGAAAACTTGTGAAACCACGCACGAGGACTCTGTTTGAGTCCATAAATAGCTTTCTTCAGCTTGCACACTTTTCCACACTCCCCCTGTCGTTCAAATCCCGGTGGTTGTTGCATATAGACAGTCTCATCAAGATCACCATACAAAAAAACGTTTTTGACATCCAGTTGATACATGTGCCAGTCATGGTGGACAGCCACAGAAATAATAAGACGAATGGTTCCCAACCGAGCAACTGGAGAGAAGGTTTCAAAGAAATCCACCCCGTAGGTCTGCGTGTAGCCCTTAGCAACCAATCGAGCTTTGTATCGTTCCAAAGAACCATCAGAATTATACTTAACTGTGAATACCCACTTTGAGCCAACAATATCACATCGAGGAGGAGGATCAACAAGTTCCCAAGTGCCCCTCTGCACTAAGGCATCCATCTCATCTTGCATAGCCCGTCTCCATTGGGTGTCTAATAAGGCCTGCTGGTGACACGTAGGAACTGTATGAGCAGCCAAAGCATGAATGAATTGTTGCATATTTTTACCAACCTCATCAGTAGACACAAAATGAGATATAAGATGTAAAGTACATTGTCGTCTGCCTTTGCGAAGAGCAATAGGTAAGTCTTGACAATGATCAGAATGAGTAGGGCTATGCACTTCAGATGTACTTACCTCTTGAGAAATGGTTGGTAAAGGATTATGAGAAGGGTCCTGTCGACGTGTGTAGACCAGCGGTGGATCACGAAACTTGGACACAACAGACGAAGGAGATTCAACAGAGAACGACTCCAAAGGAATAGGAGGAATAGGTAGTGGGTCTGGAAACTGTGGCATCTCAGTAGATGTAGGAGTTAGGCTATAATAAGGTTGAGACTCAAAGAATGTGACATCCGCACTGATATACTCTTTTTGAGTCAAGGGATCAAAGCATTTGTAGCCTTTATGGTTTCTGGAGTAGCCAATGAAAATACATTTAATGGCTTGGGCTCCCAATTTATCACGTGTGGGTCCAAGAATGTGAACAAAGCATGTGCAACCAAATACTTTGAGAGCCACTGGAAACAAAGATCTTTGTGGGTGCACAAGTTTAATGGGGATCTGGTTATCAATAGAGGATGAGGGTAAACGATTGGTTAAGTAGCAAGCAGTAAGAATAGCATCTCCCCAAAAATATGCAGGGAGATTAGTATGAAGCATAAGGGAACGAGCCACATTTAAAAGTTGACGATGTTTTCGCTCAACTATTCCATTAAGGTAGATGCCTTAAACTCAAGAGCATTATCAGTGCGAATGTTTTTAACAAGAATACCAAATTGGGTCTTTATTTCAATAATAAGGTTTTTGAGAGTACATACGACTTCAGACCTTTCCTTCAAAAGGAAAACCCAGGTGACTCGAGAATAATCATCTACGATGACAAGAAAATAACGAAATCTTGACCTACTAGCAACTCTGCTAGGACCCCACACATCAACATGAAGAAGATCAAATAGTCTACAACTGGACGTACTAAGACTTGATGAATAACTACTACGAGTGTGTTTGCCAAGTTGACAAGCTTCACACTGGAACGACTCTGGTAAGGAGAGATGTGGAAGGAGATGACGGAGCTTGGAGACAGATGGATGACCAAGTCTGAGATGCCACTGGAACGAGAAGGACAATGATGTGATCGATGATGCTGCAATACCCACGGAATCCGACAGGAAGTAGATTGCCCCTTTCTCATAGTCTCCACCAATCGTCTTCCCAGTTGGCAAGTCCTGAAATGAACATAAACCAGAGTCAAACGTAACACGACAATGTAAATCATTAACCAATTGTCCGACAGATAACAAATTTGTGGGAAACTTAGGAGCATATAACACATTGGGAATAGTCATAGATTGAGAGATCTTGATATCTCCATATACCATAATGGGTGACAATCTACCATCTGCAAGTCTCACATGACGTATCTGAGGTAGTGAGTGTAGCACAGTAAACATAGAAGGCTTACTACAAAAGTGTCTCGATGCCCCTGAATCAATAATCCAAGTAGTACATGTATCATGTGAGATAGTGTCAACATACATAGCGCTGTCAGTCATAACTGTGGAGGCCGATGGCTGAGTAGATCTATGTGCTAGAAAGTCCTCATACTCTGACTTATTGATACTCACAGTCACTGTCTCAGGCTGAGAAGAAGATAAAGACCCATCTACAACTGATGAAGCTGCCTGAGTAGACCCAATAAGAGATGGTAAAGAATTCTTGCCCTGCTTAGATGCAACATTTCTTCCTCGGGATGCACCGGAAGGACGACCATGTTTATCCCAACATCTGTCTTCTAAATGTCCTATTTTACCACAATAGGTGCACTGAAATCTTCCCCTACCTCCTCCTGACCCACGACCAATGCCTCTCCCCCTGAATGAACCGCGTCCACGACCTCCTGAGGCTACCAAGGCCGAAGCCTGTAAGTCACTAGAGGGCTGAGAAAGGGTCACAGCAAGACGACTGAGTCTGTTGTAGGCGTCAGCTAGGTCAGGGATTTCTGCTCCAGTCAACATCTGAGCCTTTGCTACAGCATATTCAGGGGAGAGACCCTGTAAAAACTTCGCAACCATAGACTGTTCACCATGAGTTTTATGACATGTTGGACATGGGGGACGTAATGCTTTAAGTCGTTCATAGATGGACTTGAGGGAAGCGAAGTACTGAGCAAGACTTTGATCACCCTGTTGCAAATTAAGTAATTCCTCCTCCACCTGCAATATCTTGCTAACATTCTTGTCATTTGAGTAAGTTTGTTTCAAGAAATCCCACATTTGTTTGGCCGAGGTATAGTATGCAATAGTTGATGCGATTTGTGGTTGCACACTATTCATAATCCATGACATGACAATATTATTATCTCCTTTCCATGAAGCATATTTTCCACTCTTTTCAACAGGCTCATTTTCTTCTATAACATGCTCTTTCTCATGTCCAATCACCGACATCATAAACACACGAGACCAAATCTCATAGTTAGATCCATCTAACTTTACCGTAGAACAATAAGAGAATGGGTTTCCTCCACGTTTAACCTCATGAGAAAAATCAGTCCAGAGATTTTCAGCCATTGCAAATCTATCCACAAGGGATCAGCCACCACAGGCAAGAGAAATTATATATATATATATATTGAAAAAGAGACTGATCAGCAAGACCAAACTTCCCACACAGCCACGTTAGATGCACAAGAGCAAGCAAACCGCTGTCCAACTGTTGACAGCAACCCACGGTCAACAAAAAACAGCAATAAAATAAAAACTGGTCGCAGGCAGCTTCAAGGCAGAACAGGGTTGAATCTTCTAAAATCCACCAAAATTCATCCAGAGCTCGGATCGAGCTGACTTTTGGACTGAAGCTTCCTGGGATGATTATCTACAGACGCCCAAAAGATGGGGAGTAAATGCCCACCCTAGGGTCCACTCTTTGTCAAGGAAAGGGGCTGGACTGTCACCTGTCACAGGCTGTTTCAGAACAAGGCAGGGCAGCTCCTCCTCACGATCTCAGCAGGAAACAAGCAAATCCAGTTTTAACCAACCAACAACTTGTCTATTTAGGTATCTAACGCAGCTGTACCACACATTAATTTTCACACATCATGGATAACGACATCAGATAAATGTAGTCAACGTAAACTGCCACAAAAAAATCATAAAGAGCAGTCCCCCACTTGGCTGCCTTGATCATATAACATATCAAATCATAGGCGATTAATCAGCGCAGACTCCCACACAGCTGCGATACTATATATACTTCTGAAAATCCACGGCTGGAGTCTATTCACGCATCTCTCCTAGCGTGAATAGACTCCTCCACACTGTTCAGTTGCTGGAAAACAGCAACTAGAACAGGCGAGAGGTGAAGGAGAAAGAAACAGAGGAAGTGGAAGAGATCAAGCCTGAAAGGAGACGGAGGATCGCCGATGGTGTGCGTCACGTCTGCGCGCCGGCTGTGTGCTTCACGGCTCCAGTCACGTCCGTGGCTCTGATACCATGTTGCAGCGGAGAAGAAGAGAGATAGAGAGAAGCTGCCGTGAGATTGAACCAAAAAAAATTTATTCTTACGATAACCCTTATCTCTCTTATAAAAGAGATTAGGGTAGAAAAGGGATTTACAAAATAACTCAATAGGAAATAAGGAAAATATTAAAGAGATCTTATAACTCTTTAATATTACAAGGAACCTCCTAAAACATAAAACTTTTCTTGTTCAACATCCTCCTCGCTTGATGTGCCACGTTTTCAGGATTCACCACTTGTCTATTCTCGTCGTCATGTCTCTGATCATGGACCTTTCACATCTCCTCCTAAGGTAAATATTCCACCACTTGTCTATTCTCGTCGTCATGTCTCTGATCATGGACCTTTCACATCTCCTCCTAAGGTAAATATTCTATGCATGATAATGCTCCAGATATTCCAACCCCAGATGATGATCTCCCTATTGTCATTCAAAAAGGTACAAGACAGTGCACGGTGCATCTTATTTCTAAGTTTGTAACAACAAAGAGACCGGGCAAGAGTATGGAAGAGTTTATCTCTGTTTTATCTGCCACTACAGTTCCTAGAAACCATCAACATGCTTTGTTAGATCCTAAGTGGAGACAGGCCATGCAGGACGCAATGGAGGTGCTGATATCTAGAGGCACACGGGATCTTGTCTCTCCCCCCTCTACTGCAGACATTGTTGGCTGCAAATGGGTCTTCACCATCAAATATCATTTCGCCGGCACACTTGAGAAATATAAAGTCCGCTTAGTAGCAAATGGGTATACTCAAACTTATAGGGTATACTTCTTTGATACCTTTCCTCTAGTTGTTGGACTCAGTACTATTTGGTTGGTCATTGTTGTGGTGGTACATTATGATTGGCCTATGTCTCAACTTGACATTAAAAATGTTTTTCTTTATGGTGATTTGACCGAGACTGTTTATACGAAGCAACCACTTAGTTTCGAAAGACAGGGTGAGTGTGGGAAAGCATGCAAATTGAGAAAACCAATATACAGAAGAGCCCTAGGGCATGGTTTCAAAAATTATATGAAGTTGTATCGGTATTTAGATTCCAACGATCTCCATCAGACCATTCTTTATTTATTGAAAGGGGTTCAAAAGGTATAGTGCTAATGGTAGTATACATTGATGACATTATATTAACTGGCAATTGTGAAAAGGAAATTGTTGAAACAAAGGAGTACCTACAAAAACACTTTGTTACAAAGGATCTTGGTCTTCTTAGGTACTTCTTAGGAATAGAAGTTGTGAGGAGTAGAGAAAACATTGTTCCTTCACAAAGAAATATGTTCTTGATTTGCTTCATGAGACAAGGATGTTTGGCGCTAAACCTGAAAATATTCCTATGAATCCTCGACTCCATTTATGTGATACGGATTCTTCGAACAAACACACAACAAATCATATTGTTCATTGATTGGAAAACTCTTATATGTTACTGTGGCATGCCCCGATATCTGTCTTGCCATGAGAAAGCTAAGTCAGTTTAGGGAAAACCAAGAAAGGTTCATTAGGAAGTTGCACTGATGATCCTCAAATACCTCAAATCTGCTCTAGGGAAAAGACTAATATTTCAAAAAATAGATTCTCTTGACGTGATGGCCTACACAAATGCCAAATATTCTGGATTAGTTGAGGATAGAAACAGAATCAGAGAAAAGAACTATGGCTCAAACTACTGCTGAGATGATTTAGGTAAAGATGATTCTTACTAGATTGGGAGTTCAAATCTCTCTTTCAATGAGGATGCTATTTTACAATAAAGTTGCTACCGATATCGCCAATAATCTTGTCTTCCATGAAAGGACAAAGCATTTTGAGATAGATTGTCATTACATCAGAGATATGGTGAAGGCTAGAAATATTTCTACTACTCATGTCCCTACCGAAGATCAAGTTGTTGATGTATTTACCAATCTATATATTCACAAAATGTTCTGACTCTTCTGAGTCTTCAGACAAGCTGAGCATGTTCGATATATGCTCCAGCTTGAGGGGGAGTGTCGTGAGAAAATAAATAAAGCAACATGGGTAGCATTTTGCAATCGTTGTCACATGAGTACTACTGTAAAGGCAGCGTACCTGTACCGGTCAGGTACGATACCGGTACTGGTACTGATACTGTCTCGAGTACCTCTTGGGTACTGGTCAAACAGTACCGGATACGGTCAACGTACATAGGACCTGATCCTTCCGATTTAGGACTCGGTCAAAGTTGATAGAGTCCTTTCCTATCCAAAATTTAGGATTTCAGTTTTGTTCTTTTACACCATTTACACTTAGGAAACACATATGGAGCTACATTTTCAAATTTGTTCAATAGTTTCTTCTTTAGAAACTATAAATTTTGAATTATGAATGTGTTATTTTGTTTGAATTATTATTTTATGTTATAGTCGTACCTAAGTTTTTTGAAAATAGTCCGAACCAGTACCAGTACCAGCACCCGTATCGGCACTCGTGCCCGTACCTATGTTACATAGTTTGCAATTTTATTAAATAGGGAGAGTTTCACTTTGTAATAAATACATTTGATATACTTAAATGTTATTTCCCTAGATCTCTATTTAAGTGAGAGGAAGGAATAATCTAAAAAAGGGTTTCACTCTCTCTCTCTATGGTGTTCAACAATTAAAGTGTGACATGTTTTTTATATAACACATAATTTTTCTGGATTCTTTATTTTTTCCTTACCTTTTCTCTAATTTGTATTTTTTTTCAATTACTTTGTGTAGAAACACAAACCACAAGAATAGAGCAAGGAACGAACACACGATGTACGTGGAAAAACCTCAAAACGAGGAAAAAAAACACGGGGAAGCTCTAACCTAGGGGCACACCGCAACCCTAGGAGAGAGAAAATTCTTATTCACTTAATTCAACAATTACACATAAGTGAGAATATAAAGGAGAGAGGGGAGAAGCCGCCTAGGGTACCGAGCCGTCCTCGGTACCCGCGTCCAAGGGATCCGGATCCAGATATGGATCCGGTCCCAATACAACATATTTC